>JAOEGS010006766.1:5129-17139 GCA_025447755.1 Corythornis vintsioides | reverse complement strand
GAAAGAAAGAAAGAAAGAAAGAAAGAAAGAAAGAAAGAAAGAAAGAAAGAAAGAAAGAAAGAAAGAAAGAAAAAAAATTACAATGCTCTTAAATTTTGGAAAATTAACCTAAAAGCCATGGCTGGACAGAATAGGTCTGATTGTGAAGGCATCACTCAAGATATTGATCTAGGAAGAATCCCACACAGCAAATCCAACTGCAGGCAACTCCTTGGAAATCACTGCTCAATTGGGTTTTTTTATTTTATTTTATAATATTTTATTATCTTTTCCTATTGATAGCATGTTGCTGGGTAATCCACTGGGATTTCTACTGGGATGAAGCACAGCACTTCCTACTCGGTGTACTTCATGTGAAGCAAACAGTTCTTTCTTCACTATTGCAACTACAAGGCAGAGTATTGTCCTGTTTCAGTGAGAACAGAACTAATTCCATTCAGTGATTTTACTTTTCAGCTCAGCTCCTCTAACTGCACTGTCTGAAGTGAGCAGCTGTTTCCCAGGCAGTGTCTGCTGCTGGCAGTGACAACACCCCATGGTCAGAGTCACTACCAAGGGTTGGTGTGCAGCCCAAGGCCACTGCTGGAGCTTGTGCACCATGTTGGGGGGTGCAGACAGTGACAGGCTGCACCTGCAGGGAGGAGCAGACAGGACAGGTGACCCTAAGCTGACCAAGGAGGGATTCCAGCCCACAGACATCCTAGGAGGCATAAAGCTGAGGGATCATGTGGGTCAAGCTCTCTCCTTCAATGGCCAGCATCTGCAGAAGACTTTGTCCTTTTTACCTTTGATCCCAATAGATGTGATCCTGACTCCATCTCCAGAATCCAGATCCCTTTCTCTTCCCCTTTGAGAAGGGAGATGGGTTAACAGAGAGCATCTGTTACATTGGATGGCTGTGACCCTAAACCTTGACATCCTTACTGATATTCAGTGTCTGAAGAGAAGCAGTAACCCAGAAGCAGTGGGGTGCTGATTGGTCTTGTCTGCTGAAAAGCCTGATCTGGAATAAGAAAAGCCTATTATGAACCAAACAGGCTGTGTTGAAGTTCAGCTCTATTGCTTGATCTGTTCTTTCATAAAGAAACACATTGAAGATAATTGTCTCTTTTGCCTAAGGAACTTAAGCAAGTTATTAGTGGACTGTTATTTAAATTTTATTGTCTGTCTGTGTTTTTCACTAATGAGGTTTCCAACATCACCTTAATTCACCTTTTTGCTTTTTTTTGCCAAGTATCCTTCTCTTGCTTCAGCTTCTTCATTAAAGCCAACTATTTTTTGTTTGTTCTACAGCTCACTCAATACAGACTATGGCATTAATTATTTTTCTCCCAGTCAGATAATGAATGTAACCTACCTAACATTTATACTTGCCCCCTTCCTCATCAAAGATGATAAATGTTCCTTGGTACTAAGTATTGGTGAAAGCTGAAAAGACTTCCATTAGATCTTTAATCCATGGCAATAATTTATGTGTTAAAGCAGAAATATCATATAAGCCAAGGATTTTCTAGCCAGGGGCTTTTAATATTCTAGGATGAATACAGATGGTAAACTATACAGTTCCCAGGAGCTCAGGAGGAAAACCAATGTGCTACAAGGATAATTAAATTATTTTCAAGCTTCTCGAGTGCTTTGGAATCCCTACACATGTCACTAAATATCTCCCACACATTTGTGTGTTTTTACTTTCTTCAAAAGAGTGAAAGTTGCAACACTTAGAGCTATTATATGATCCAATCTAGAGTGGTCACACGTGCCCTGGTTAAAAAGCACCACAGAGGGTGGCTGGAAAGGGTCCTGTTGATACCTATTTAGCTCAGCCCAATTTCATAAAACGTTATAAAGATCTGTTTGGAGAATTCACACGTGATTAATGTCTCAGCTGTGCACCACTGGCTGCCTGTTGATAGTAGATGACAAACATTTTCCATTTATTTCAGGTGCCAACAAATCCTGCTTTTAGGGAACAGTATATTTGCTATTCAGCTCCAAGCATTTGTATCATGGAGCACTGTGAATCCATTGATACAATGTGAACTCATTAATTTCTTTGATGCAAATGTTTCCTTATTCTGTCCTTACAGATAACATAAACATATTTTGCCTTTTGTCTGTGAGTGCTTCTGTTTCTAATCTATGTGCTATATTCAAAGACTTATTGCTACAATCCTACAGTTAATACAAACTACATTTCCATTAGTTCCATTTCCATTTGGTGCTTCACTTCATTCTTAAACAAATCAATGGTTTCTAAACCCATTTCTCTTCAAACATTTGTAATAGATTGCATGGGCTTCACGAGGTCCTGCTTATTTGAGTTTTAGAAGGGAAATTGCAACAAGGCAACATAAAATAGTGAAGGACATACTATAAGGAACAGGTTTAGATGAATACAAAGAAGTAGGAATAGGTAAGCTCATTAGTTTTTCTTTTCCAATTTACATATGGCATCTCCTCAGTATGCTCAGGGATTTTGTTTTTCTTGGGCATTGAAGCAGACAGCCTTTTATTTTATTTCACATGTAACTGTGCCCCTCACATATCACCTGATATTCCTGGATTTGAATAAATCTCAGGTTTCAAAGAACGTCTGAAAGCCACTGTGTTCTGTGTAGCAATATATAATGTTCTGGAAATTCCTGTAGTTTAATTATAAGTATTCCTCCACCAAGAAACTCATGCTTATTGAAAAATCCACTCAGCTTCTCTCAAAGTTCCTCCCATCTGTTGAATTCTTGAACCAGATTTGACAAAAAAATATATATCCTGGTTTTCAGTGAAATCTCCAGTGCATCAAATGTGCAGTTTTATTTGGTTCTGCACAGCACTAAACATGCTCACAGAAAGTATTTGTTAAATCTCTAGCATCACCAACCACCATTTCCAAATGTTTCTTTCAAAAGCACAATAGTTTAATTGCATAGAGTGACTCTAGGTCTGCCCTTGGCTCAGTAGCAGTCCTGGGTAAATGAATGATACAGAGAAAGGCAGAATGTAAGTGAATGTTATTTGATTATTAAGGATGATTACAAGATCGTGATGGCACAGTCCAGCTTGTTTAATATCTATACTCCTTGAACTCTTACCAATTTAATGTCCAAGAGAGGAAAAAAAAGAAAAAGAAAAGGAATATGGTGGAACCATTCTGTCACTGAAATGAAGGCTCTTTCCTTTTCCTTGCTGGGGAAGTGTGATGGTGCCAGCCCATAAGCACCTAGGGATGTGGAGGGGTTGTTGTTTTCCTTAAACCTTCATGCATGAGAAATGCAATTGATGATTATTACTCATGGTGGTTTCAGGAAAGGATTGGAAAGCTAACAATTTTTCAGAGGCCTTTTGTCTTGCTTTCTACTATCTGCAGAAATAAGAAACACTTTTCCTTCACGGGGGTTTTACTATTTCAATATTCTCTTATCAGGCCAAATGACTCAGAAGAGAAAATGGAAGGTTTTTTCCTTTTTAAAAGAACCTCTGTCACTTCTGGGAGGTATTAAACTCTGCCTTTACTTCACATTGTCTGATATTTTAAAGTGGATAATCCAAGGCTTTCTTCTTAGTGTCTTTTATTTTTAGTATTTTTTAACCAATAAGCTGTGCTTTCCTTACAGCAAGAGGAAAAATAATTCCCTTGAAGTGAAAGAATAATGCAGAGTGAGAATCACCAAAAAAGGGCATCTAGATGAGCAGTGTTAAAAATCAGACATATATATTAATATTTTCACAACAGAAAAAGAACAGAGAATGAGATAAGACTTCTTAGAAAAAAAGTCCTTAAAATCAGAAGTTATCTAATTGCTTATTTTACCTAGAGGTAGAACAATCTATTTCTAGATATCACATAGTAATGAGAAGTCATTATCTTGAACTCTTCTTTAATTAACATCAATTCTGATTAGTCAGAATATATTAGGCTTTTTGTCTGTTACCATAGTAGTTGAATCTTCAGTAAAAGAGGTATTCAATCAGACATTATCATTTGCACACCACTTCCATGTAATTATTATTTTGCCATGTTTTATGGATTTTTTTTTTTCTTTCTCAATTTTTGAAGGGTAAAATCTATTATTGCTCAATCCTTTCTTCCCAAGAGAAAATCCTGGCATGCCAAGCTTTTCATGTTGCAGGTGAGCATAATGACCTCATGACCATGCAATAAGTTAGTGGATTTTAATCAAAATGGATGCCAAATTCCAATGTTCAGAATAGCTGCAGTTGTCTTGTACTACGTTGAACTTTATGTTTTCTGACTTTTTTTTATATTACAGATTACAGGAACTACATTAAAAAAAAAAAAAAAAAAAAGAATGAAAAGAATGTTCCCAGCTATCTCAGGACTGAAATTTCAGCTTTACTCCACTTCCAAACAGGGAATAAGGGATTCAGTCAAAGAGGAATTACACAACTAAAACCTCTTGCAGCACTTTGAAAATGGAGATGGACACAAGTCTCCAGTGAGTTTAATGGAGTATCGGAGTAAAAAGTGATTTAGCTTCCTAAAAACAGTGCTTTTGTTTTCTATTTAAAGGAGGAAATCAAAGGCCTGCCTTTAAATATTTTATTCTGTAAGGCAGCCAAAAAAGGGTTGGCTTTCAAGCCTGAATAGTGAATATGGAGATAAAGCAGCACTTTCATATGACTTTCTCCTTAGTTGAAACACTTGAAATATGGAAGTATAGTGTTGCCACACTTTTTCAGGAGGAAAACAAAAGGCTGTAATGTGACTTCAGTGTTCTGTGATGTCATTTTGGGAACACAGTGCTAGACACATTTTCAGTTGAACAGGAGGATTAAAGAATGGGACACGGTCAGAAATAATATTTTGCTTCTTTCATTTTCTATATGTAAGTAGTCCTGCTCTAGCAATTAAATAATACCCATCTGCTGTTTTGAACTTGGAGTGATAGCTCTTAGCAAATCAATTATAAATATTCCAACCAATATAACTGTAACACAGCCCAAAGTAGGAAAAACTAGAATTTAACTTGTCCTCATTCTGCACTAGGGAGCCCAGCATTTAGGTGGTTCTGGTTTCCAACAGGGCCCCTCTCTGAGCAGTCCATTTACCTTCACTCTGCTCTCAATTAACACCTCATTAAAATGCACACATGCCAAGCCCTTATCTGTGGACTCTAGCTTTCAGCACCTCAGTATACTTGCATTATTTCCCACACTTGTATTTAAACTGCAGACTCAGTGTCACAAAGTCCTGCCTGAGATATCATCAGGCAGTGGAAATACTGACAGAAGGGTGTTTGCCATTTGCCCCCTCATTGTGGTTGGGTTTCCAGTGAGATGTGGGTATTAATTCAGAGGCAGAGCAGAACAACAAAAGGGATCCTAGTCTGCCAACCTGCGTGGCTGCTTCAGGACTCTTTCTACATATTAACACCCACAATACCCAAGACTTGCTTTTTTTTTTAACTCTGAGGAAGAACAGCCACCACAAAAAGAAAAAAAAAAAATCCCCCCAAACAAACAACAAGAGATTCAAACAAGTACCTGCAGCACACAAACTCTCTGCTCTGAATTCTCCATCCACAGCTGGTTCTCTCCAGCATAGCTAAATATATATGTGTCAATGAATGTTTGGTACAACTTGCAGAGAGGAGTGTCAGAGGTGACTGCATTGAACAAATCTAATGACTTCATTTGCAGCAGTCAGTGCTTCTCCTCTGACAGCTGTCCTCTGCAGAGCATCACACAGCAAATCACCAACCTGCAGATAGCTAAGGCTGCCTTTTCTGATAGCACAAGCAGCAGAATTAATCATCTGCTCCGTGCTACAGCTCAACCCAACCTCTCCAGACAGATTTGCCCATTCTTTGTGTTTAACCTTTAAAAAAGAAATAAACCAGCGAGCATGTCCAGCCAGTCAATTCCTGTTCTCCAGAAAACTGTTGCCTGTTCACTGTGGCTTTTGTGGATTCTTTCTCGATGACTTCTCTGTACCATTGCTATTTTTTTTTCCAGTTTAAACCAGTCTGTATCACTGCAACCCGCTCTCTTCCCCACCACACAACAGTTCCACTTTTGTACAGCTATATACACATAAAAATCTAGGAGTAATTTGCTTGAACTCGGATGAATTAGTCTGGTATAAAACCAGCTTGATTCTCATCTCTTGATGTCATTTATAGTAATTTAATCATTCAGTTCTTAACTAAATTCCTTTATTTAAAGCTGAGTCTTCAGCCAGTTGGGACAGGGACAGCTTCTTGTGCATCAGCAAGGTTCTGGTGATGCAACTCTGTGCTCAGGACTTCAGTAGCTGTAAAAATGTGCATTGATGCTATAGCTGGTTTGTTAGAGAGGACAAACTTCAAACACCAAGAAATATCCTGAATTTGGCTGGTTTGGACCGTGTGAAACACTGTTGACCTTGTGACCCACAAGCCCACCAGGTCTACTGAAGGAGACAGTCCTGTGATGGATTCATACCTCAGAAGTATGCATCCTCAGGATTCTACTGGGGTAATGTTAATTTCATTTTTAAATAGCTACTTTCTTTAGTTAACATCTTCACCGTTTTACTAAATCATGTTTTGTTGCATCCTGACCTTCTGTTCCATCTTTCAAAATTGTCTGTTTTGTAACTGGATGGGAAAGGATTTTTTTTGTACTTTTCAGATTTGTTCGCTGTTTTTCTCCTCATAAGCCTCCTGGGTTTTGGGATATCTGCTGCAAATCATTTCATATATTCTTCACTTAGCTGCTTTTACTTTTGTCTCTGTGTGTTACTTAGTCATTTAAATGTTACAGAAAATCACACTGCTTCTGTCTGATTTTGCAGCAGTAAAATCCATTTGTTCAACGGAGAGTAATTCTCATACCTAGATATTTCTTTTGTTCCTGTATTTCTTCAATTTTTTTCCCATTAAACTGCAAAAAAAAAGTAGATATTTTCTCACAGTGCATTTGTGAAGGCAGCAAACAAGGCTGCCAGAAAGTAAACAGGATGCCTACCTGTCAGGGACTGATCTCTAGAAAACTCAGGCTACCCCTGTGAGCACGATCTGAACTGACCCCAGGTGATGGGGTGAGCTTCCTACATCTCTTGTCACAGTTGCTTGTCACAGCTTTGTTCAGGTGTTAAACCAGTACCTCACTTCATGAGCAGGCATTAAAAATCAATCAATGTCACTCCTGAGGGAGCAGGTCCCTTCTCAGCACGAACTGTGGCTGCACCATTCCTCATAATTTTGACTTTGATGACTGATTTGTTTTTCTCAATTAGGAAACAAAAAATAAATATGTGAGCCTCTGTGCTTACTGACAGAGAATGCAGTTCAAAGCACTTGAAAAAGAAGTATCCTTGGCAATTACACCTACTAAAAATAAGTAGTGCTTTACAGTGCTATTAATTACTTTAATGACTGTGTCTTGAATGAGGCTTGCAACAGACAGGGATCGTTTCAGCACTAACAGGTTGTGGCAAAGCCCAGCTCGGAGACATTCTGTTTTCATGGGGCATATTTTCTCCCAGATCCCTGAGCATAAATTTCACCAACATTAATATGAATTCCAAAAACCCACATCCAAGTGCAAAGGACCTCATGATGCTTTTTTCATACTTTCAGGATCTAAACTATAATTTCAAACATTAACAAGCACCATTTAGCTTTACATTCACTAATGCTCTATTATAGTTTTGGCAATTCTATACAAGATGCATGACTAGCTCAAAGACTAAATTGTGGTGCTGAATAAACACTTCAAATAATGAAGCAGAAATAAACAGTGAACAATTTAAGTATTTTACTTCAGATTTTCTTTTAAACAACACCAACCAACAGGGTTTCCAGAACTCGATTTATACCATTAAAAATGGAATATATTGCTCAGAGATAACCTCCAAGAGATACCTGTAGGAACAAACTCCAGCTGCACAATGTACTTCCCATCATCAAATCATTCATCATTCCCCATTCCCATTTGCCTAGGCTCAGCTTTTGACCAATGTGGTTCAAACTGTCAGCTTCTGTCTGAGGCACCACACGGGCCATTTTGTCAAGAAAAGAACAAATCAGATACTAGCTGAATCCACCCTAAGTATTTCAAAATACTCTGTTCTGATGGTAAAACCTGGTGAAAGAGAAAATAAATACACCTGGGAAGTCTTTGTATACATAACCTGGGGGACTACTATTAATACTTTTATTTTGGTTAGTCCCTTACTCTGAGAGAAAATGCCTCTGCTGTGTTGCTGTGAGATGTTTTTGCTGTCACCTGCACTCACATGGGCTGCTTTCATCTTGGAGTCCCCACCAATAACCAGCCTCAACCACTCTGCTTCTTGCAGAGCCTAAGATCAGCAAAAAAAAATAAAATGTGAGAGCATTTGCTCCTCCAGAAATACCTATTCTGTCAAAATGGTTGAATCAACAGCTTTAAATAGTAGCTTTGCAAGCCCAAGCTATACTTTGCCATGAAAACAGGTGCATCTGCAAATATTTTTCATTAGAAATGTAATTAATATGCATAAACCTGTTTGCCAAGCAATTTGCAAATGAATCAAGAATTAAATTAAATACAGAAGCCTTTCCCAATTCCCTCCACCCCTTTCTCTGTCTGGATGAAATAGAATTTAGAGAAGTTTTCTGGGTAAATTACTGAAATAATCTCTTTGACTCCAGCTTGTCGTTGTTTTAAACCTTTCTTCATTATCACGTTAATTCTGAGATAGTAGAAAATTTTATTTCTAAACCTGATTTTTGCCTGCAGCTAGTATCTGCTGATAATACAGCAGGTATACTGCCACAAAGAATGAAATCTACTGTCTCAGATATACTCTAGAGAGAAAACAAGGACTGCTCTTCACAGAGCTCAATACCATACCAAAGAGACCACCACTGTGGATAGAGCCTAAAGTCACTCAGTTGCTTACTGCAGAGATGAGGCCTTATAGGTGAGGTTCCTTTTAGTGCTAAAAATCACAGAATCATAGAGTGTCAGGGGTTGGAAGGGAGCTAGAAGATCATCTAGTCCAACCCCCTGCCAGAGCAGCATCACCTAGACCAAGTCACCCAGGAACAGATCCTGGTTGTTCCTCCCCAGATGAAGGACTCTACACTTCCTCTTGTTGAATTGCATTCAATTTCTCCCTGCCCAGCTCTCCAGCCTGTCCAGGTCTCTCTGGATGGCAGCACAGCTGCTGCTGTGTCAGCCACTCCTCCCAGTTTGGGGTCATCAGCAAACTTGCTGAGGGTGCTCTCTATTGTTAATGAAAACCTCACCTTGCAAGATATCCTTTATTTTGCAAATATTCTGTAAATAATTTTGGGTTTTGCAGCCCTGATCTTGGCTTTGAAGTGCTCTGTGTTAGGCAAAGCAGGTGGTGTGGCTCCAACCCATTTGCTACCCTGAGCAGCAGCTTGTGTTGCTCACACCTAGTGTCACACTCTGAAAAGAATCCTGCTAGTAATAGCATTTGAATAAATAGCAATTTATACTAACTTCCCACATATTTTTTTGGCCATTTAGAAACTCCAGCAGCAGTTGCCAGCAGTTATGAGTGAGGGGACTGCACACACTAATTCAAACCAAATTTGGGGTTAGGCTTGAGGGTTTTTTAAAAGGCTTGGTAAGTCCTTCCTTCCCAGTATTTTATACTATTGGGATGATCAATCTCTTTTCCATCATCTGTTGAGATTTTGCCTGCTCTGGACACACATTTGAAAAGGGTGAAAAATTATTTCCAACAGAATTATCTCTGGGGTGAGAAGACTTCACCAGCCCTTGCACAATTCCATCTTGGTTAACCAGCACAGCCATGCTGCAAGCTCTGGGAGACAAAAAGCTGCACATTCCAGCACTGCTCTCCCCACTCCTTGATTTTTTCCCAAACATGTAGAAATATGTCCCACCACAAGAAACACAGCTTGATAATCTTCATTCATTCTTCCTTCTATTACAGCATGAATCAGAGAATCAATATTTTGAAAGGGAAGTTTAGAGACTACTTTTTCTGCTGCTGTATCACAGCACCTACAGATTCCCCCCCCCATCCATTTCAGTTCATTTTGATCATGTTTTTCTAATTCGGTTATAAATTGGCAGTTTTTCTTGCTCCTCAGTAAAAAATGATGATAGGTGGTCAATGAAATCTAAGATGGAAAAACCCAAGCAAAACCATTATTATTACCCAATAAGTGAGATGTTTGCACAATGCATCACAGTTCTGTATCCAAATGGATCTTTTGCAGAGCATGAAATTGCACAAAAGTAGCTTTCGAAATTGTATGAAATTATTTCTTCAGCTGAAATGTCAAATCCATAGATTCTGATGATTTGGAAATAATTGTGTGGATCTTAATTTTGTCATTTCTGTGAAAATCAGTATATTGCATTTCTGGCACCCCGTTCGACGGAACTAATTTGAAATGAAGGATTGAAGCATGAATTCAATTGAAAAAGGTACCTCATGTACAAGAACCATAAACTGATTTTTTTTTTTCTCTCTGTCATCATCATTGACAGCCAAATTGGCCAGCACTTTAAATTAAGGTCCACCTCTGAACTACTCGGGTAGTGAACAAATCATATTATCTGTCTATATCAGTTCACCAATAGATTGAAAAATTCATCGTTTGACGCTCTGCCTTCTCAATTAATTAGTTAATGTTGGTAAAATGCTTTGAAAATGAAAGGAGCTTTATAAGCAACACTATTATCATTACACACTTCAGGGCAGATAAAGAGAAAGCTAATGAAAGGCTGCAGTAGGATGAAAACGGATGAAATTGAGATGAGGTGTGTTCTGCAGGGAGTGGGAGGGTGACCAGGTGGCTCAAGTACCTTCTCCCCTTTCCCAACTAGATTCTGCAATTGAGGTCTTCTGTTTTCAGGGTGATGTGGGCAGCTCTTTCTAAAATCAGCCACAAATCACAGGGAAAACAAACAAACAACAAACCAACAAGCTTCTTTCTGTCCTCTTCCAAGCAGGAAGAGAATATGTTTCTATAAATTGTATAAAGGATGAACATGATGAGACTCTGGGGTCCCTACAGTGACAGAAAAATCCAGTGAGTCGATAATAGAAGCAGAAAAGCTGCAGAATTATGGAGGGTCCTCTGTAGTTTGCACATTATTGTCCTCATCATCCCCTGTTTATTAACACTTTAAAAACAGCTACAGTAGCTTCAGTGATATTGAGCACATTTCCTGATAAGACCAGGTATGAAAGATTAGAAGAAAGTGGCCAGGAAGAAAGCATGGCCTTTCCAGAAGGGGGTAGAGTTGGAAGTTTAGTAGAAATGGAGATGAGGAATCAAATGGGGATGAATGAGAGAGCTGGTGTGGGGACTGGGTTTTGGCACAACAAAGTTGAAGAAGTGTAAACATTGTTCACATTTATTTTCTATCCCTACCCACACTACTATCCTGGTACATGATTTCTTTTCTTTTTTTTTTCTTTCTTTTTCCTGCTCAGCACCTGCTAATGTCTGTGAGCAAAAATGTCATTCAATTTTAAGCACTAGTGCATAGCACTTGTTTGTTTGTTTGCTTTGGTTTTTTTAATGTAATGCTCTGTGATTTTGGGTCTAAAGGAAACTGCAACGGGTAGCACAGTCATTGCTGATGGTAGTTAAGACCTTAGAAAAAAAGCCAAGGTGGAATATAGATCAAAATGTCTTAAGACATCCTAAATAATTTTGCCCCTTTATATAGATGAAAGGAAACTCTTGCAGAGTCTGTTTCCTGGTCAGGATGCTCTCAACTCACAGATCTGTGTCTGTCTCACCTAGGCACTTAGCAGAAGTATTTATTAAATGGCCTCACCCTAGGTTTCCCCCAGTCCCTGTCAATGGACACAGATGTGTACTTCTCAAGACCAACTCCATTGTCCACTCAAATCTCTCCAGGTAGTGAAGATTTCAGTATAGGAGCTTCAGTTATGAGATGAAGGGAAGGTGGGATGAATCCAGGACCTGAGGCTGGGGGCTGATCTGTTGGAGAGCAGCTCTGGAGAAAGAGCCCTGGGGGTCCTGGTGGACAGGAGGGTGACCAT
>JAOEGS010006765.1:15071-27055 GCA_025447755.1 Corythornis vintsioides | reverse complement strand
CCGACCACGCCCCGGCCCCGCCCCCTCCCGTCACGGCGGCCCCGCCCTCCCCGTCACGACGACCCGCCCCTGCCGGCCGCGCCGGGCGGACCCGCTGCCGGGGCGGCCACTCGCCGGCGGGCCTGGGCTGGCCCGGGCGGGCCGCGCACCCCCCGCCACCGGCCCCCCGCGGGCAGCCACCGCCGGTGGGTGAGTGCCGGGGAGCGGGGATGCCGGGGAGGCGCGAGGGGGGATGCGGCGTCCGCGGGTTGGCGGCGAGCGGGCCCGGCCCCGGCGGGCCCCTGTGTGTGCCGCCGGCCCGGGCGTGGCGGGGGGCTGGCGGGGAGCGGGAGGACCCGTCCTCGTTCTGCTGCCGCCGTGCCGAGGGACGTTCCCGCGGGTGCTGTGTAAAGTTCGGGGAGCTGGGCTCGCCGCCCGCGCTCCCCGGGGGGCTCTGGGCTCGGTAGCACCCGGGCCACGGAGCCTCCTCACGGGGCCAGCGGTTCTGCTGGGCCGCCCGGCCCGGCCCCGATCGGAACCATCGCTAGGGCTGGGAGGGGAGGCAGCGGCTCCCCGCGGGATACCCCGATGCAGCCTGACCCCCTCCCCGCTGCTTTTCCTCATTGTGCCGCGGTTTTTGTGGCTCTAAGCCCCGTCGGGGTCTTTCCTCGGTACCGCCGGGTGCCCTCCGTGCCTTGATTCTTCTATAAATAGCCGTGTGGCCGCAGCGGTGGCTCCCGGTGCCAGCGCTGACGTGGAGCGGGAGCCAAATCAGCTCCAAAATCGATTTTGGAAATCTCCTTTTTGTTCCTTTTCACACCCCCTTCTACTTTTTTTGTAAGCCTGCGGATGCCCCCCTGGGATTGGATTTTATGCCTCTCTAACCGGTCATAGCCAGGCAGAGAAATCCCAGCGGTGCCCCGGAGAGGCTCCGAAGGCACCTGGGATCCCAGCAGCACCCAGTTTGCTGGTGGGAAGGAGGTTTTGCCTCCCAGCTGCTGGTTTGAGCCGGGCAGGTGAGCGCCGGGGGGTTGTCATTAATTCCAGAGGCAAAGCAGCTCTGTGAGGCTCCCTGGACTCGAGGGGAGGGGGGAAAAAATTTCCCTTAAACCTTAAATTGCAGGTTTGCTGCCGGTTGCAGGAGCTGGAGGCCATCGTTGGCAGGGAATTTAATTGGGGATCTCTGGATAAACACCACGGGAAAGCTTCTCCAGCCTCCCCCCCGGCAAGAGCTGAGCCCCGGGGTGTCCCAGCACGTTACCCTTTGTGTTGTGTTTGCTCCCCGAGCTCACCCCTGCGATCGGAGCGTTATGATTCCAGTTCTCCTCCAACCAGTGGCATCCGGGACTGCATCCAGAAGCTGTCCCTCTGCTTTTGGGATAACCAGCTCAGGGTGCTTCACAGCGGGTGGTTTGAAGGCCGGTCTGTCTCGCTGGAGAGGTGATTGTAAAAACAGCTGAAACCTCCTGAAAAATAGAAACACCTCGATCCAGCGACAGCTTTCTTCCTGGACACGCACTTGGCATAAGGGCTGCATCCTAGTTGGACCGTTCAGCGCCCCGTGGAACCTGGTGATAGGTGTGGGAGAGCTGGAAGGGGCTGGGGTCAGCCCCTCTAACCCGCTCCCAGGGGGCTGGTACCCAAACGCCACCACCCCGCTGGCAAAAAGGCCGGGAAGCCGGAGGGGTTGGAGCAAAGGTGGCTCCACCTGTCCCCATGATGGACACATGGGGTCCTGCTGTGCTTGGAAACTGGGAAGTCAAGGTGTTTTGATGGTTTTTGTGCTGCTTTTATGGAGAAAAAGGAGCTGAGCTCCTGTCAGAGGGTTTTGCCACGCCGGTCGCCGTCTCCTCACCTCTGTCCCCTTTCTCTTTGCTCCAGGTCAGCTGGGATGCCTCGGCCTCGACGCCCGGAGAAGGACTCTGCTCCCCGTTCCCGCTAGATGCACCCGAACCGCCCGGCTGCCATGGAAACGGGCTGTGCTGAGGAGCCTGCCCGCGCCAGGTCACCCTCGGCGGCCTGCGGGCAGCCGGAGGGAAGCGAGCGGCGCCGGGAGGAGAACGGGGAGCGGCCCCCCGAGCGCGGTGATGCCTCCGTCGCGGCCCCGGAGCCGCCGCAGCCGCCGCCCCCCGGCAAGCTGAAGAAAACGGCGTTCAAACTGTTCGGGGGGAAGAGGAGCATCTGCACCCTGCCCAGTTTCTTCGGGGGCCGAAGCAAAGGCCAAGGGAAAGTAGCCTCGAAAAAGGGCCTCATTAAATGCAAGACCCACGACGGGCTCAGCGGCGCCGCGTGCGACAAGGGCGATGGGGCGCAGCTGGAAAGCCCGTCGGAGGGGAGCAGGGACGCGCATCCCCCCGGCCCTTTTCCCAGCTCCCAGAGCGCTCACCTGGCCGTGGACACCGGTGCCAAGTCTGAGTTCGGCCAGGGGGACAACTCTCCACCCGGGAGCGCCGAGGGCTGTGAGAAAAAGCCCAACGGAGAGAAGTCCTCTTTCCCCAGACCCAAGAAAGGCCTGAAGGGGTTTTTTAACAGCATCCGGCGTCACCGGAAGAGCAAAGCTGCCGAGTGTGAGAAAGCAGAGCTCCCCGAGTGGAATGGGGACACGGAGGAGGCCAGCAAAGCTGCTGGGGCAGGAGCAGAGAGCCGAGGGGCCGTGGAGGGAAGGGGGCTGGCACCCGTGCCCCTGGCCACGGCTGGCCCGGGCAGCTTGGAGGGTGAGCACTCGGCAGCTGCCGACGGGGAGGCTGCGGAGCTCGGCTGCCCGGTGGCCGAGGAAGGCGGCGCCGAGGGCGAGGCGGTGGCGATGCCGGGGGACGGGGACGTTCCAGCTCCGAAATCAGAGGCTGACGCTGCCGTCTGTGCTGAGTTTGACGATGGCAACCTGCTGCTGGCCTTCCACCCGGACTTCACGGACGACGACCCTCCCTGCCTCCACTCCGGGGACCTGCTCAGCCTCATCCTGGGAGACGTCACCTCCCTCAAAAGCTTCGACTCCCTGACGGGCTGCGGGGACGACATCGCCGAGCCCGACATCGCCGAGAGCACCATTTCCGTGGAGCGCAGCAGAGACGCCACTAAACGGAGCTCTTGCCTGGTCACCTACCAGGGCGGCGGGGAGGAGATGGCCATACCCGAGGAGGCAGAGGAGTATCTCCACCAGCTGTGGGACGGCAGCGGGGCCGGGGACAGGAGCTACGGAGCCCAGGTGTCCAGTAGCAGCTTGGAGACGCACGCCTCGCACGAGGCGGAGCCTCACCCCTACCTGGGGGACGCCATGGACGGCGTTGACCTCCTGACCCCGCAGAGCGACCAGCAGGAGTCCGCCCCGAACAGCGACGAGGGTTATTACGACTCCACCACGCCGGGGCCGGACGATGAAGGCGGAGACGGGCTCGGGGAGCTGAAGAAGGACCGACTTCCCAGGGACAGCTACAGCGGAGACGCCCTTTACGAGTTCGACGCGCTGATGAGTCCCTCCCATGGGGAGGAGTCCTTGTTTGAGAGCAAAATCGCACGCCCGGGGATCTTCAGCTACTTCTTGGACTTCTGCCTCCCTGCCGAGAAGAGCCTGATCCAGATGATGGAGCAGAAAAGAGGGGTGATGGAAACGGAAGAAGAGCGGCTGGCGGCCATTCAGAAAGAGCTGCTCTACTGGGAGCTGCAACGGGAGCCGGGCTTGAAACGACTGGATGCTCCCGGCAAGGAGAAGTGTCCCCGGGAAAAGCCGTGCGTGGAATGTAAAACCAGAGCGGCCAGCTCCTCCGGCAAGAATCAGAGCGGCCTTGGCGGCGAGCAGGTGGCCTCGCACGCCCCGGCCAGGGGTGTGAATGGCGGGGTTTCGGTGGCCAGGGCTGAGAATCCCGAGTGGAGGGATTTTACGGCGCCTCTGTGTCCGGAGAACTGTTACAACAGCCAAAAAGCCCAAGGAAGTTGCCTTATTCAGCTCGCGAAGAGCAACTCGGGGTTCGATTCGGACCCGGACTGTGGGTTGTTTGGGGGCTCCATCCACGGCGGTGTGGCCCCAGCCAAAGCAGGGATGTTCCCTGGCTACAGGCTCCCGGAACACGAGCGCGGCGGAGCCGAGACCGGCGCCGGCAAGCCCCAGGCGGACGCCGCCTGCGAGCCCGAGCACGCCGTGAACTTCTCGCAGGCGCTGGTGGAGTTCGCCAGCAGCGGGACCCTCTTCTCCAGCCTCTCCGAGAGCCTGGGGAGCTCCGCCTCTGGCTCCTCCTTCACTCAGAACCTCCCCGCCCTCCCCACCATGGTCACCTTCGACGTGGTGGACGTGGAGCAGGACGGAGAAGGGGAGTGCGAGCAGCACCCCGAGATGAACGCCGGCGAGGACATCGCCGACGAGTTCGACGACGGCTACGGGCGGAAAGAGTCGTTGGCTGAATGTGACGAGAGAATGTCCCCGGGGTACCCCCTGGGCTCCTTCCAGAGCTGCGACTGGGGTGTCGCCAGCCTGCCCCGCCACCTGCGCCTCCACGGCCTCAGCCCCTCCATGCCGGCGCCGCTCTCCATGGACCGGAGGAGCCGCTCGCTCGACACGGAGAGCCTGGAGTTTGAGCTCTCCGACTCGCAGGTCGCCAGGGGCGGCCCCCAGCCCGGCCGGCTCTGGCCCAAGCGGGAGGCTGGCAGAAAGGACTCGGGCGGAGCGAGGAGGAGCAGGAGCAAGGAGGAGGGTGAGCTGGTGGCTCCCGACGGTGGGTTGAGCTGGCCGGGCTTGCAGCACCTCCAGCACCACGCCGACGCCGGGGGGCTGGAGCACTGGGGTTTCGCTCCGATGGAGAGCACCTGGGAGCCGCCGGGCACCGCGTCCCCTCCTTTCCTGCCCCTCTCCCGGAGCGGCGCCGGAGAGACTCCGGACAGGCGGCCCCCGGAGCTGAACCAGCCCCCGCTCAGACCCTCCAATTTACCCCTGCAGCCCGAGGCCAGGCGCTCCCGGGAGGCGGTAGGTTCCTACAGGTACCACGGAGAAGCCGCCGCCAAAAAGCTGTCCCGCTTGTTACCCCTGGGGGAAACGGAGCCCGAGCTGCCCCCCAGCTTCACCTTCTCCTGCTCCCCGGAGAAACGTGCCAAGGGCAAACCCGTGGGCATCGCCCAGGGCGTTCCACAGCATCCCAGCAGCAGCGATGCCCTCAAGACCCCGGAGCGCTGCGGGGAGCCCCTGAAAGGCAGAGCAGCCCCTGGCCAAGCACTGCCGGCCGCCGGCAACCTCACCCAAGCCGAGTAGCCATCGAAACAGGTCACCGAGGGTGGGGACAGGGGGAGAGAACCGTGAAGGGAGCAGCTTGTGAGGGACTCGAGCTCAGCCCCGGGTGGTTCAGAGCTGCCCGTGAGGCAGGGGCTGGAGTGGCCTCTACTCGCCCTGCTGCTGGGGGGCAGCTGGGCTGGGACCCGTTGCCAGCGTGGTGGGTCTGGGGGTTGTCTGCAGGATTGGAGCTGGGGGAGCGAGCCTTGGGGGAACTTAGAGAAAATTACGGTTGGTTTGGGTTTTTCTTCTTCCTGTTTTCAGTGAAATCTTTTGGTTCAGACCCACGTTGAATGTCTTCCATCTCAGTGTGGATTTGGGAGGGGTAGGATGCTGGGTGTTTCCAGCAGGAGGACGGGAGGGGAGTCAGCTCAAAGGGGGGGCTTTGCAGTACCGATTTTATTTATTATTCTCTTTGAGCCCTCACCCCAAAGCAGGGGATTTCGTGTGGCCTTTTCCAGCTCTAGTTTCCATCTGCTCCGAGGTGCCAGGCTCTGGGACACGAGTATAGCTGCCCCTGTATAGCAGGTGGTGTCAGGGTTGCTCTGCTGTCTGTCGTTCCCAGTTGGAACCTGTCCCACCCTCCTCACCTCCCCGGGCACACGGACCAGGTCTTTGAAATCAGCTGGATTTGCATCTGCCTGTAGCTGTGAAGTTCCAGAGACTGTTGTTGTTTTCTTCAGAAGGAAGTTTTGTGGGTTGGTTGTTGTTTTTTTGGTTTTATTTTATTTTATGGTGGTTTTCTTTGCATAAACTCACACGGGGGAAGTGTTGGTTCATTAGGCTTCGTGACTTCTCCCTCCTAACTGGAGGGAAGAAAAAAGCTGAAGGTTGCTGCAGGTTGGGGATTTCTCCTTCCTCTTGGAAGGAGCGTGGAGGAGGGACCTGAGCCAAGGAGGCAGGAGCTCCAAGGAGGTCACACAAGCTCCTGGAAACATCTATTCTAGGCCAGTGGTCCCTCAGGTGTCTTCTGTGATCCCAGACACTCTCAGCTCCAAACCAACCCTCCCTGCCTGTGACTTACAAAGCTCCCTCCTCCACCTCTCCACGCTTCGTATCCTGATCTCAATTCAGCCACCAGTGATTTCTGTGTTTCCCCCCCCAGCTGCCCCTTTTCCACCCACTCTTCCTGCAGACCCCCACAGCTCTGTCCCTCTACCCTGGCATTGCTGCAGCTACAGGCACAAGCACCTGCTTTGGGGTTTTTTTTGTCTCCTCAAGCAAAACAAGCTCCTGATTTTTCCTTTTAAGGAGAGGCTCCTTTCTGCCCTGTCCTCATGTGCCCGTGGAGGAGCAGGGGAGGCCAAGCCAGGCTTTGCTTGCCCGTGTTTTGGCTCCTTTAAGTGGTTTTTCCTTCCCTGAGCAGGCTGCTGAAGCTTGAGTTTGACCCCTCTGTGTGTCCATGGGCTTAAGATGTCAGTGTTTTCCCCCCAGTACTGCTGCAGGAACCCGCTGTGCTCTGGGTCATTTTCCTCCTGTCTCAGGAGGATTTCATGGGACAAACCCAGCTCTGGATCCTGCTCCGTGTCCCCCACGGCTCTGAGCACCGCCTCCCCTCGTTAGCCCAGTTCAAGAGTGTCTGCTAATGAATATTGCCTAATTAGAGCAGGCTCCCCTGGTGCTGGGAGCAAGGAGAGGGGCAGGACTGGGCACCTCACCTCTGACAAAAGCCACGAGCCAATCCTGCCGGTGACACCATCACCGATTGCTTGGCCCGAGCAGCCCCTTGCTGTGTTGTTGTTGTTGTTGATTATTGTTATTATTAATTACTGTTTAATTTCAGCGTGTCACCAAAGGCATGAAGGGGGTTCTGGCTCAGCCTTTTGGCTACGGGGACGTGGCACAGCCTTTGCCAAAGTCTCGGGCTCGGTGCTCCAGGGAATGTTCAGTGGCAAATGTCTGTCTCTAGGGGTTCTTCGGTCGCAGGTAGGTCGTGGAAGGGCTGAGTGGGAACTTCTAGACCCGAATGTGTGAGAGCAAAACAGCCAAGGCTTGATAACCTGACTTCATACCAAAGCTTTCTCCCCTGCAACTTGATGGGAGCCGAACGAAGCGAGTGTCTATGGATCTGAGTTTTCTACCTGTGCTCTTGGAGCCAATTTGCTGGATTCTTGGCGTGTTCTGCCCCAGTAACCCAAAGAACTAAGAGTTTTCCATGTGCTAAACCCAGCCTGGATGTTTCACCTGCTGTAGAGAGAGCAGATTTTGCTGCCTCATGTTCCACTCTTCCTAAAACCCCTGTCAGCCCTTGGAGGAACATGAGCAGATCTGGTCCAGGTCTGGATCAAGCTGTTAGTCAAACACTGCCTGACCCGAGGAGCTCAGATCTCAGAGGGGTAGAATCAGAGTCACAGAACAGGTTGGGTTGGGAGGGTCCTTCAGAATCATCCAGTTCCAACCCCCTGCCATGGGCAGGGACACCTCCCACCAGACCAGGTGGCTCAAAGCCCCGTCCAGCCTGGTCTTGAGGCTCTGGTGACTGGGGCTCCCTATGAAAAAGGGCTTCAGAATCAGAAATAAGTCAGGAACAGCAGATTGTCTCCCCAAGATGTGGAGGGAAAACTCCCCCTGAGGACTCTCTGGATGACATCCCTTCCAGGGAAGGTCTTGCTGAAGGTGATGAATTTGTGGCCGTGAACTTGCGCTGCACCCGCCGACACCCGGGTGGGTCTGCCAGGCAGTTCTCCAGGGGACTCGTGTTGCTTCATTTCTTTTTATACACCTAAGAAAACGGTCGATTTTTCTCTATTTTTGTATAGTTTTGCATTTTGTATTCCAAGGGGGGGGGTGGGGTTTACTGACTGTTCTTTCACCGGCGCGTTGTCTGTTGAGCGGCGTGGTCTGCACCCTCCCAGCGGAGAGCAGGTGATGCTGCTGCTGCTGCTGCTGCTGCCACTGCCCCTGCACTGTGAGGAAACCACGGCTCTCCTGGTCCCCTCTGCTGACACCTTGTCCTGCTCCGTGCCCAGGGGTGGCTCTGGAACCCTCCCCACACCCTGTGTCTGTGCACACGGCTTCGTTCTGCTGCTGCCTCCGCACGCTCCTCGGCTCTTTGTTCTTGCTGGTTTGATTTATTTTTTTTTTTAAGCTTCTAAATCTGAATTTGTGGATTTTTGGTGACCTTGAAACTTAGAAACCCTCAGATTTCAGCTGGGGCTTTCCCTTCTGTGCAGCTCAAAAGATTTGATCCCAAATTGGGGCTTTTCTCACATTCCCAGGGGGTGATGCTGGGGGTCGGGGAGTGGTGATGCTCTTGAAGCTGGTGGTGAATTTCCCCTCCCCTTGGTGCTCCCCAGCCAGGCTGGGAGCTCAGCTTTTGTCTGCTCTGTGGTTGAGGATTCCTCTTTAAATTATCCCGGGATGCTCATGGGATTACCAGGGTTTTCCACCTTCTCCTCCCCTCCTGCTGCTCGAGGCCGGAGCCTGGAGAGCTCCAGCCCTAGGAAAGCACCTTTCTGGATGAACACTGCCTTGAGGCTGGGGAGGAGAGCTGCGAGGAGAGCTGCTGGTAAGCTGAGCCCTGACAGTCATTCCCGTGGCTCCTCTTGCTTTTGGGTGTTTGTTTCCTCACTGGTTTGGGTGCACGTGCTGCTTTGTTCTGGCTCCGTAGCAGTTGTGCCCCTGTGCCGGGGTGTGAGGGCTGGAATCTCTGCAGAAGGCCCCAGGGATCCACTGAGCAGCCAAGAACTGGCAAACACTGGCGTGCAAGAAGGAAATCCAGTGCTGGAAAGCTGACAGATTGCAGCCAAAAGCACATTTCCCCCCCTTCTTCCCCGCCAGTGCCAGCAGAGATGGCAGCGCCCACCGAGATGTGTGGCTCTGTAGATTTTTTTCATCTTTAATTCAGTAACTCTGCACCTAATGGTGCTTTTTACTTCTTTTTTCTCTGCAATTCCTCACGGATTTGTTCCCTCCCCCGGGGCATGGCCGGGCTGGTGGCTCAGCAAACATTCCTGGGGTGCTCAGACCCACGTTCCCTCCACCCCATAACTCTGCGGCTCCCTCCTCTCCTCCCAGGGCTCCCTGGTACTGACTCAGCCTCCCAGCTACACTTGGGTGAAATGATCAATTAAAATAATAAAAAAGCCTCTTGGTTGTAAAGAAAAAAACACTAAATAATCATCCCCTGTGCCAGGTCACCCCGGGCCGTGTCCTGCCAGCGCGGGCGGCTCCTCCTAGGTGACCAATTTGTCTGAATTTTGGGTTTGTTTTTTTTGGGGTTTCCTTTCTGGTCTCCCTGCTACTCGTCCTTTCAACTTTTTAATGTATTGATTGTGTTTTAAAAAAATGAATGTTCCTTTCACTGAAAAAAAAAGTGATGAATAAACTTCAGATTTTTAGAGAACGTTGGATTTCACTCATGGTTTGGGGTTATTTTTCCTGCTTATTTTATCACAGAATCTTAGGGGTGGGAAGGGACCTGTGATGAGCAGCGAGTCCAACTAATCTCTCCCTTTCCCCTCCCTTAGTTCTCTTGGCTGTTTGCAACCAGAGGGACTTTTCCAGCAGGGGAAGGCAGCAGAAGAGATGGTTTGGAGAGCACAGCACCTCTGTTCCTCAGCCAGGAACCCTGGGAACTATCCATCACTGACACTTTCCCTCTTGATTCCTCTTCCCCCACTGTCCCTGGGTGAGGAGGAGCTGATCTCACACCATCCCAGGTGGTGGGGTCCATCCTGGTGAGGTGCTGGTGGCCAGGCTGGGCTTGTTTGGATCCTTCCTTTGCAGGAAGGGGGGAATTCCAGTGGTGTCCGTGGGAGCAGGAGAACCAGCACCAGCTTCTCTCCCACTGCCACCCAGCTGGCCTTCCAAGGAGAGAGGAGAAGGGGCTGAAGGGATGGATTGAAGTTTTAATGTAATAGAAACACTGCCCCAGAGCAAGGGGGAGATGTCACCCCGTGTTCCCGTGGGGCTGGGGGCCTCCTGCTGCCAATGGAGCAGAGCCAGCACACCAGGTTTTCCCCTGGAAAGCTGCAAGGGGAAAAAAAAAGATATTTTCTCCCTGACACAGGAGCTGTCAGTGGAGGCTTTTTGGTTTTTTTAAGGCAGGGATCTGTTTGTTAAACTGTATTTGTCAGAAAGGAGAAGGAAAGGGGGAATTGTTGGAATTAAGCTAAAGGAAAATAAAGCTGAGTAGCCCCGGACACTTTGGGCATGGAAAATATCGCAGCAACAGCAGCAAGACCGGTCCTCCTGCATCCCAAAATCCATCGGCTGGGGGCTTTCTCAGGGGTCTGGAGCAGCCAGCGCCTGGGCAGGGGCCACCGTGCCCCCAAGGGCTTTTTTTCCCCACCACATTCCGGCTCTTCGCAGGGGCCGCGTCCGTCGGGGGGATGTGGGGAGCAGTTGTGGTGCTGGGCTGACCTCTAAGGGAGAGCTCGGTTATTGCAGACCCGGCGTGGAGCGACGCTGAGCTGGGACTCGTCCAAAACCCTCCCGCAAACGGGCCTGGAGCTGCTGCTGGGGGCACCCAGGCTGGGGGGCACAGGGGGGTCTGTTCTCGATCGGTCCCTGAGCTCTGCCCAGCAGCGGGCGGTGGCTGAGGAGGGCACAGAGCTGCGGGGCTGGCACTGCTGTGACACCAGAGGCACTGGATGTGGCTTCGTCAGCAGCTCTCCCTGGTGGCACAGCTGAAGGATGGAGATTCTCCGCCCCTGCGCTGCTGTCCTAGAGCGTTCCCTGTGATCTGGGGCACTGGGGGGTGTTTTGGGTCAGATCTCTCTCGCTGCTCCGAGGATGCTGTGCACGGATTTGGCCCAACGGGGCAGAGCAAAGGTGGTGGTGCCTCGTGCCCCCTCCCTGGGGCTGCCACAGTGGCCTCAGAGGTGGCTGGACCCCCACCCAGCTCCTGCTGCAGCAACTCATCCTTTTTTAGCCACAGCATCTCTCTCCTTGATCATCCCCAGGACAGCTTTGGAGCCAGGCTGGCAGGGTCCTGAGGGCACTCATAGCCCCTGAGCAGCCTCACCTGAGACCCCACCCACTGGCCCAGCAGCCTTTTTAAGCTCAGTCCTGGCTTCCCACCTCTCCCTGGGCTGCCTTGCAGGGACGCAGAGCTGCAGCTCAGTCCCAGCACAGCCCATCCCTGGCCCTGGACTCCACCAACCCAGACCCCTGGGCTGACTCCCCAGCCTGACTGTGGAGCTGCCCCATCCCCCTGGCCGTGCCTTGGCTGCCATCCTTGTCCTGCTCACCTTGCTCAGGTACTCTGGGGACAGCCCCCACCCTGCCAGGGGGTTATTGCTGCTGGCCCTTGGCCAGCTCGGTTGGTCTCACCCCTGGTGACCTCAGAGGACCCCTAAGGGCTGCTCTGGGGCGGGGCAGGAGCAGCCTGTTGGGAGAAGGGATGTTAAAAGGGCAGGATGCCAGAGACTCGCCAACAAGTAAATAAACCAGCCCTTTATAGAGCCACACGAGGCTGCCCGTGTCTGTTCTGGTGCCAAGAGCTGGCTGAGGAAGGCTCCCTCCTCTTCCCCACGCTTCAGAAAGGCAGGGGAAGGTTTCCAGGATGTTACTTGGTGTCTCCAAAGGGTGGGTGTGGATGGGGGGGTGAGGCTGTGCTGCCTCAACCAGCCCTGCACTGGAGGTGCTGCTGTTTGTGCCCCATCTTCTGCACCTTGGTTAAACCCAGAGATGGGGAGACCCCCCTGCAGGGCTGGGTCCAGCTCTGGAGCCTTCAGCAGAGCCAGGGAGCTGCTGGAGCAGGGCCAGAGGAGCCCCAGCAATGCTGGGAGGGCTGGAACCCTCTGCT
>JAOEGS010006764.1:23418-36513 GCA_025447755.1 Corythornis vintsioides | reverse complement strand
GGGTGATTTGGTCTAGGTGCCCCTGCTCTGGCAGGGGGGTTGGACTAGATGATCTTCTAGCTCCCTTCCAACCCCTGCCATCTGTGATCTGTGACTGTGTGACTGCATTATGTTTATCTGCAGTGAGCAGAGGAGGTTGCTAAAGCTTGTGTGCTGTGTTCTGGTTGAAGGTCAGGTCAGCTGGTTTGGCTATGAAAGCCCTCGCAGCTTCTGGGACTACATACGAGTAGCTTGCAGGAAGGTGTCTCACAATTGCATCTGCAGCATTGAGAACATGGAGAATGTTGGTTCTTCCAGAGCCAAGGTAGGGAAACAAAAGGTCTCATTGTTTTGGTTTGTTTTTTTTTTATATGACATTGTTCTGTATAAAATAAATCTGACATTTATGTACTTAGAACACATTACTAAACTTGCCCCACAGAAGTTTTTATTGTTTGAGATGATATGTACCTAGTAAATATTTACTTTATTTAAAAACCACTTTTATATCCAAGCGTACCTACTTTTAAATTTGTTTTTCAGTAAACTAAATCTGTAATTCTCTGTTCAGTGAGCATGTTGAATTATAAAATGATTGTCTTCCCATTCTCAAACTTGCACAATTTTTTGACAATGCAATACATTGAGGGAAACTGAGTTAATACAGTCATGCTTAACACACATTTCTACATTTAAATCTGTAGAAATAGGATTTTATTTGTTCCCCCTATCATAGGTATAATTTTATTTTGAATATAGTTTATGCACTAATATAAAGGTTATTATTAACTCGAGTTTGTTGCTGTGATTGTGCAGGAAGCCTTGAGGAGATTTCTTTGATGATAAAAATCCATCATTTTAAAGGATTTAGATAGACATGATGTCACAGTTTCTGATTCTAGGAATGAAGGAAAAGAAGCAATTTAATGTGCCTATATACATATGAAGTGAATAAGAATAAGCTTTAAAATAATCTATCATTAAATGTTAGTAGTGTGAGATAATATAGACCAACATCTCCTCTCCTCATTTTTCTACATTCTAAGATTTTAAGAGATATGAATAATTAAATTCAGTAGATTATAAAATGCAAAGCTTTTCCTCAAATATAAAGACATGAAAATTTTATTTTACTATGTGGAAAACTACATGATAAATACTAAACAACAAAGGCTAATTTCTGCAGTAAGTGTGGAGAGAGGTGCTGAATTTTTCAAGGTGTATGGGAGTATTTTGGATGTTCTTACCTGAAAAGTTTGGAAGCATGATGACACAGACACCAGTGGTATGCATCTGTTTTCCTGGGGTCACAGAGTTGGTTTTGTTTCAGATTTCTTTGGTTTTTTTTTTAAATTGAAACCACAAATATTTGAATGAGCACAGAGAGAATTTGTTCTTAATGAAATCACCTTGAAGGTACTGTATTCTTTTTCCTGAATGTGAAATTAATTGTGTCATTCTGTGATACTTAAGTATTTGCTATCTTTTTCTTCTTGCAGGGTCGAGCCTGGATCAGAGTAGCACTTATGGAAAAGCATTTATCTGAATACATTTCCACAGCTCTCAGAGACTTCAAAACAACCAGGTCTCTAAGGCTTTTATTTTGGCAGAGTTTATTAAGGACTGAATTCTGAAGTTGTAGCATGATAAGGACAGGTGTGTCTGGTAGATCTGTAACAGTCATCTAAATAGGAGTGAGTCTGTCACATGTGGCACCTTCTATTGATCTCTCTAAAGCTGTTGGCATAGTGAATGGACTGGTAAGCAATAAGGATTTTCTCTGTAAGGAGGTCTGTTCATTTGGAGTATTATTTCTGTTTGCAGATCTCCATATATTTTGCCAATATTTAGGTGCCTTTGAAACACAGCTAGGTAAACATCCCATTTTATTGACATTTGCAGACCTGTCATCTTTGTTTTACCCAGTTTGACTTGCATTTAGACAAGAAGCTCATAAAGATCTCTGAAAAATATTTACTCATGTTGCTGCAAACTGAAAAGTCACTTGGGTTTTTGAGGGGAAGATGAGAAAGAAGAGATTCACAAACTATGTAGTAAAGAGTATATTTTGCCCCTATTTGGTGGTATGGTTTGTTTGCTAGTGGGTAACAGTGATATGATTTTCTAGCAGTTCCAAATTAATCTATTTTAACATGTTAATGCTTAACATATTAGAATGCTCATTCAGTGGTATAGCTTTTGGAAATAACCTCTTTTGCATTCTCAACATAGTAAATAGAAAGTTTGTTTTGAAGTCATATTTTTAAATACATCTAATGAAAATACAAGTTAAGGTTTCAGATCTTGGTAGGATAGATTTCAAATCCACTAGCACTGATGCACACACTCTGTTTTCCACTGTAGGAATTTGGATACCTAATAAGTGGCCTGAGTTTTGGGGTGTTCCTTTGCACCACTGTCCTAAGTACCCTAGGACAGGGTTAATTTTCACACGAAGTGGAGAAGACCCATTTCTGGGCTAGCAAACTGAACCAGCCAGGGGGATATTTGGTGTAAGGGAAGGAGGGGTGATTTGGGCAGCTGCAGCTGGGCTAGGGAGAGGCATCTGGGGCAGTGAGCTGGCATTTTGTATGCTATTTCATCAGTATTCTTCTTATTCCTGCTGTTTCTTCTCTCTCTGTGTTGTTCTATTCAACTGTCCTCATCTCAACCCACGGGGCTTATGTTTTGCTTCCAATTCTCCCCATCCCACCAGAGGCTGGGGGTGGGGGCAGGTGCAGTGAGCCAGCAACTGTGTGGTACTTATTTGCTGGCAGGGGTTAAACCCTGACAGCCATTTATTTAACACTCTAAATGATCTATTTTGTCCTATGGATATTAAAGAATTATTTATATACACTGTAAATATCCCCTGTTACACGTGTGTGTAGAACATGAGGTTCATCTCATACTGCTAGCTCTTTATAAACCTCACTGCTGTGTTGAGGTGTCTGGTCTTTAATAAAGCAGCACATTGTTAGTGCTGGATCTGCATAGTCCACTTGATGATTTATTTTTCTAACAAGCAGCTGAGCTCAGTCTCTTAGGCTGAAGTGCTCTCTGCTGTTGTGAGCTGTCAGCTGCATGGCACTGAGAGGAGATCTGTGAGTTTCCAGGGGGACTGTTTTGGCTGAATTCCCATGGCTGGTTTAGGAACCATTGCCCTGTCAGGCTGACATCTGCATCCCACTGCTACTGTCTTTCTGCTGTGATTGCTTCCTGGACACCACAAGGTAAACTGAGCACAGTCCAGGCTGGTACCTGGCAGTGAATGCAGAACCAGTGAAAGGCTCTGCAATCAGCTTGCACTGGGAGCAGTGCTGTGAGTTCACAAATGAGCAGTGACTCAGATTGTACAGTCCATCTAGCTCAGTGCTGTCTCATCCAGTGGCCAGTTTAACCCCTTGTGCACTGGCTGCTGTGGTAGCTGGGAGGAGAAAATGAAAATAAATGGGAGAGAATGGGGATGTGGCCAGGGAATGTGGATTTTACATTTGGTCACTTTTCTCAAGCAGCCTTCCCAAGTCTCCACATCCCAGGGCATGTGAAGTGTGTTTTCACATCAAGACAGAGTTTTAAAACTTTGGACAATAGGTGTTTTGCAATAGAAAAAATGGTTTTAAGAAAACACTCCTTCAAATAATGAAAATTTTAAATCTCAGAACAACTGGGTGCAAGATGCATCTTCCCAGCATGCAGGATTTTAGGAAGTACACTACCTAGAAAAGAGCTGCTTTGTGAAAATCTTTTATAGAAAAACAGTCAACTACTGAGTGAATGTTGAGCTTAAAAAGAGCCTGCAAGTACAATTGTGAGAGAACTTTTCTTCATATGATGGAATAATTCTTTTTTTTATGTGCTTGACACCAATCCTTCCTCTCAGCAGTAAAGTACAAGACATCCTGATAATTTTCTTTGTGTTGTGTCCATCCCTTTCTGCTGTTCCTTAGGGATAATATTGTAAATACTTTTTGCTTCTGTCTAAATTTTTGGTTTTCCTTATTTGAAATGAAACATGAATGTCCATGGGGTTCACATAAGTCATTTAAACTGGATTTCTTCATTTTTCTAACTATAAAACCCATTATTTTTGTTGAGACCACAGTATTATCTGAACTCATGTCTTTTATTGAAGGAGATTTTATGAGGATGGAGCAATTGTTCTTGGTGAAGAAGCAAACATGCTTGCTGGGATGCTGCTGGGACTCAATGCCATTGATTTCAGGTATTACCTTTGCACACTGCAGAACAAAGTGCTCAGGGAAAGTACTTAGAAAGTTTGAGAGTTTGAGAGACAAAACTTAAGTGGGAGGGAAAGAGGAAGATCTTGAGTGATTCTTCTTTGTAAGAACAAAGTTACACTGTGGTTTATATAATTCCATGACTACACAGTCTTTCAGGTACCAAAAATCCTACAAAGCAATCAGAAGTATAATTGCAGAAGATGTATCTATCCTACTCAGTGAAGCATACCAACAACTGAATTTTTAAAAGTTATTAACCTATAAATGACAGTTTAAAATGTGAGTTTGCAATTGCAATCTCTAGCTAGACTTGTGTGCTTTGTTATAAAATTATTTCCATGGTTTAGGGTCATGAACATGCAAGCACACCCTAGGTAATGGAAAAAACATCTGTAAAATAACATATTCAGTAGGAAGGCAAGATAGTTTTGTTAGCTAGTTTGGTTCATGGAAGCATCCTATTATTGGCAGAGATGATTGGACCATAAGGCTCAGAGAAGAAATAAAAGTGACTGAGTAATGCCTTCCCTTTCTGGTGGCAGCATTTAACTCAGCTGCTTGTGGAACTGCAACTGGGTACTAAAGGGAAAAAAACAAATCAGTTCTTGATTTCTAATATAATAATATTTTTAAGTATCTTTTTATCAGTGATGCTCTTAAGGTTTTTTTAAGAATTTCTGGGCACAACAGGAGTGTAGTGCTACAGGAGCATTGTTAGCATGCCACATATAATTCATAATATTGTAGTTGAAAGAGTGAGAGGCTGCAGCTATTCTTTCCATCTAATATTTGAGCTTTTGGATTTGATATTTTTTTTTTTTTTTTTTCCTATTTAAAGTCTCTTATAAATGTCTGGCTTATCTACACAGAGCTGAAAATAAGATTTTGGGGTTGAGATGGGGGAACCCAATCTAACAGTATCTAAATTTTTATTTTTCCCCTCACAACAATGTGGAATTATTGGTTTTGAAGTGGTTTTTTTGTTTGTTTGTTTAATTTAATTTAATTTAATTTAATTTAATTTAATTTAATTTAATTTAATTTAATTTGTTTTTCTTTTCTTAGGGGGGGAAATAAACCCCAAACCCTTGAGATGCATTTCCTAAACAGCCCTTAACTGACTGCTGTGTCAGAAATGGCACTTGGCAATGAAGTTAGCAAAAGCTGCATCTTACCTGAATCTACTTTTAATGCCAGAGATAGGGGTGAGGGGTATCAGCCCCGTGGAAGCATGGTGATTGTTTTTCACTTCTGTGATAATTAAACACGATTCAAATACAATCTTTTCTATCCATTGCAAAATAAATACTGTGGAGATGAGAGCTTTCTAAACCTATAGCCTTTCAGAACATTTTCTGGAAGTTGATTTCCTCAGTGTTCCTCATTGTCCTGCAGTCCAACACCAGAAAGTGTCTGAAAGCAGAAAGACTGAAATAGTTTTGAGAATAGATTATTTTCTTTTTACTTAAAATTGGGTAGTTGCACAAGCACTTTAAATCAGCTTCAACACTGCAGAGTCCAAGCTTGAATTCCCACAGCTCTTCTCTTGCCCTTTGACCAACTTGCCTTTTCCTTTTATTCCCTTGCAGCCCATCTGTATTTTCAGAATAAAAGTGACTATTTCAAACTTAGGGTTTATGCCACTTGCCCTGATCTGTTCCCTGGTTATGTGGAATTTCTGTTTGTGGGGTTTTCATTATCCTGTGATGTGCTCAGTGGCTAACATTAAGCTGTCTAGTTGGCTGAGTGGGATTTCCATGTTAAATGCTCTAGGCCTTTCTTAATACAAAAAAAATAAGAAAACTCAAATTTTACACTGATAAGATTCAACTGTCACTGTCATTTAATTTTCTTGCTATAATCTTATAATTGTTTTCTCTGTTTTCTCAGCTTCTGTCTGAAGGGTGAGGGCCTGGATGGCAGCTTTCCAGCTGTCATAGACTACACACCATACTTGAAGTTCACCCAGAGGTACTTTCTATCTTTACACGTTTTAAAATTCATTTCAGTGGCAAATTTTTACTTCATACTAAGCCTCTTTTCATTTCACATTCAAAATAATATCCATATCTAAGTACAAACCTGTACACCCAGCTACCTTGCTTTCTCAGACTGGTGGAATTATTACCTGGCTCCTCAGAGTGAGTCATGCTAACTTAGTTTACTTGCTTTAGAAGCACAGTTCAGAAGGTTTCTTGTTTTTTCCTTTGAAGAGCCAGACCAAGTTATCCTTTCTCTTGGGCCTTTTCTGTGTAGCCTTAAACTCAAAAGTAGATATTTTGTAAATAAAGGTTATATATGTCCTGGTAAATGGCAATATATGAGAGACAGTAAACTTTCTAGTTATTCTCTAAGTTCTTATTATCTTACTTGTTAATATTTGGATTCTTCTTGTTGTACAGAGCTTTGGGTAGCATTAAGAACTGTGGTGCTTTAACTTGAAGGGGATTTTGCATTTTAGCAACCACAGCTCTTCTCTTGGCTAATCAATACAATCCTTCAGTTCTGACAGCATCAGCAGTGATGAGGAAGAGCTCAGAACCCTGGGCAGCAGTGGCAGTGAAGGCAGCACTCCAGAGAACATTGGGCCTCCCTTCATCATGGATGAAAACATTTGGTACAACAAGTGCAAAAGGGTAGAGCAGAAGTACAGGCTTGCACTGGAGCAGAAGGTAAAAGAGCAGTTCTGGGGATGGGGGGTGATGGAGTCAGAGGTCTTCACCAGCCCAGTGAGGAAATATCCACTTAAGGCATAAAAATATAGTCAATATTATTTAGTTATGTGTAAATGGACTTAAACTTTATGATCCTCAGAGTATCCATTTGCTCACGCTTTGAGGGAAGAGAGGCTTGGGGAGGGAATAGAATAAAAATAATAATAAATCAAATTTCACAATGTAATGTAGAAGCTTTGGCTTCTTTTTCCAGTCTCAGAGTTACAGGCAGTGCATCTCTGAAGGTGTCAGGCTGGGAGCTTGAAGTGAACTCTGCATGAGTTTCCACATGATGTTCCTTGGGACTCTCTCTGACACAGACACATGTTCCCTACTCTTGTAAACCAAAATGTGCCACCATTCAAAGCAAATCTCTTCCAATATATAACCAAAATTAAAGCCTTTCCCTTCCCACCCAACAGTTGTTGCAGCACAGGAATGTATTCAAGACAGCATTTCATCCTTGTGTGCAGGCAAACCCAAGGGATCAGTTTGATCCTCCCCACTCACCCCCTGAAGATTGTAATGGATTTGGGGGTTTAATGAAGAAAGTGTCATCAGCTCTGGAGAAACTTTGAAGAGAGCAGAACAGGTGGATGTTTGTCTTTCCTGGTACCTCCAAGTGGTTCAGTCCCAAGGATACCCCTCTATGGATAGCCCATCAAAATGGTGACAGACATCTTGAGGAAAAATACTGAAATATGGTATCACAGAATCACAGATTCACAGATGTGAGGGGCTGGAAGGGACCTAGAAGATCATCTAGTCAATCCCTGCCAGAGCAGGATCCAAACCCACTTACCAGAATAACTGGGAGTTTTATGTCTGCAGAAGCACAGAGATCTGTGTCTGTAACAGCAAGTGGAGGTATTGTTTTATTTATTAGTCTAGGATCTGAAAACATTTCTGTTCTATGGGAGGTTATTTGCTGACCTGATCCAGAGCATTTCAGATGTGTGAGCATGGCTGTTCAGTGAGTCACATTGCTCCTCCCAGCATTCTCTTCATGGACTGACAAATTCTAGTCAGCTAAGGTGAGGGTGAATTCAAGTCAGTTTTATGATAACTTTGAAAATGTTGATGCATTTAACACAATTTTCAAGTGATATCTACTCTGGCAGCTGTTGCCACTTCCCTAATTGTCCTGCTTTAGAATGCCTGCTTGACAACTGCAGCAGCAAAAGAACTGGTTTTATTCTCACAAGCAGAACATTTTCCATTGTCTGGTTTTCATTTGGATGTGCCTGCCACATTTTCATATAATTCACTTCAACCATACTCCAGCTGTTATATTTAACTTGAAAAATGACCATCAAGAGGTGAGATGGTCTGTGGACTAGAGCTCCTTCCCTGTGTTTCCCTCTCTTTTTGGGACCTTTTTCATGGCAGGAAACTGCAGGAACAAATCAAGCTGCACACAGTGCAGTCAGTGCCAGTTAACTGCAGAGGGGGGGGGGGTTTCTGTGGTGGAAAACTTGATGTTTCTGTATTTTCTGAGGTATCTGTGTTTTCTGAGGTGTCTGAATGGTAGGATAGGGTCAGGTGTTCCTTGGTTATCCTCCTGGCCTATGTTGGGTACTTGCTAAAGTAGATCTGGAGAGCAGAATCCAAACAAAGCCAGTGTATCTGCACTGGGTTTCCTCTCACATTTTCTTGGCCAGTGCATATCAGCCAGAAGACTTTCTGAAGATGAGAGGGTTTGTTTGTTCAGTAACCCATGGTGGATCACTCTCCAAATACTAAATATCCCCTTGACCCCATGTAAATTGTTATGATCCAAACCATCTTTGTGTCAAAGCACTCTGTGTATCTGCCATCTGGTGTGTTGTCTTTTCAGTCTGGCTCCCACTAGCTTGATTTCAAGGGGTATATTAAAAAATGATGAACAGCTGCTTCCTTCCTGCCTTCCCCAGTCCACTCTGGAAACACAACAAGTTCATCCTTTACAAGTTCTCTCTTGTCCAGATCAGTGAGTCACAGTTTACATGTTTGTTACTGATGTGGAAGTTCTCTCTTCCCTGTTATGGAATGGTGTAAACCCTTCACTTCTGTGTAGTAAACACCTTAATTCTTTGTGTACTGTTTATACTGGAATTGTATCTGCTGTCACTGGTGGGATGGTGCACCTCTGTGTAACAATAGTGGTATTTACTATTCATAGTATTCTGATACTAATGCTTCATATTTAAAATCTTATAAAATATTTGTGACATTTCTGGGAGGCAGAAAACTTGTGTATGTCCTAATACATCATTTAAGTACTTCACAACCACATTGGGCTGTAAATATGCCAAAGATGCAGGCTCCCCAGCCTGTCTGGACAACACATTCCAGTGTTCATTTATTTTTTTTTAATACATTTAAATGATTTCCTCTTTTTCACATTATGTCCATTGCCTGTCTTCACTGGATCCCACTGAGAAGAGTCTGACTTCATCCTCTTTATCCCTCCCTATTGAATCTTGAGAGAGGTTGATAGGATTCTCTTCCCCTGCTCCCTTCCCTCCTCCCCAGCCCTGAACTGAGCAATCCCAGCTCTTCCTGCTTCCTCACCATGCCAGGGATGCTCCAAACCCTTATTAGCCTTGTGGTGATAAATCATATTAGTAGCATTTTACTACCAGCTAACAGGAAACCTGGTTTGGTTTGGTTTTGTATTTTTACATACCAGAACTAGATTTGTTCTGCATCTATGAAAATCACCTTTTAAGTTTGATTTTCTCAAATGTGAGCACCTATAAAAAGTTACACATTTTTACACAGGCTTCAAGGAATGTGCAGAATTGAATTCAGTGCAGGCTTACTGAATCCAACTCAAGTTGCCTACCTTGTGCTTAACTTCTGTCATTTTCATGTGGGATGTAGTACTGCAGTTTGCAAAGGAACTTCAAAAGAATGGATTTTTCAAAAGAATAATTCTGGATTCCTTTCCTGAGTGATACAGAGTTGGTTTGTGCTGCTCTTGTCCTGCTCATGCAATGGGTGACATCCTGCATCTGATGAGTAGCAGAGTTCTGGTGTTTTCCTTGTGCTAGTGACTGTTCCATGTTGTCTAAAAGTGAATTAGTTCTTTATGCTGGTGGCATTCCTGTCTCTTTGTTTCTCCATTACTCTGTTCCCCTGCAGAAACAGAGTTACATTATTCTGTTGGAACATATTACTAACCACGATGCTGATCTTAAGGCAATTTGTGTTTTCAAACACCCAAATTAAACCCAACCCAACAACTAAAAACCAAACAACAAAACCAGATTAGAACTGTGGACCTCTTCAAGCAGAACACTGTGAGCATGCAGGGACAGGGGGGTTGGCTTGTGTGCTCTCTAAAGGTCTCCCACACTTGTGTTTGCAGGGTTACCTGGAGGAGCTGGTGCGGCTGCGGGAGAAGCAGCTCTCGGAGTCTGTGTCCCAGAACAAGCTGCTGGCACAGAGAATTGCAGACATGGACCTGGCCCAGAAAATGGAGAAGGAGCAGCTGGAGTACATCATTGTGGAACTGCAAGACCAGTTGTAAGTCAGTGCAATGGAGAAATGTTGTTAGAGCAGCATTGCTTATTTAAGGCACAATTTCTGATCTTGTGGAAATGAGTGAAGCTTCTGAAAAAAAAAAAAAGGATTGTACCTTTGTTTTTTAAATTCTTTCTTAAGTTTTGTATTCAGAAATGGGTCCCCTGAAAATTGCATTAGTGTAAGACAGAATAATTCTAATATTCATTAACTTTTTAAAAATCTCAAATATCTTACAGAAACCTGGCTTAAATTTTTAACACATTTTTATAAAATGCTTTATATTTTATTACTTCCAACTTTAGAACTACCCTTAACTATTGGAAGCAGCTTCCTTTTGAACACTATATTCAAAATGCTAGGCAGGTAAAGGTGGAATTGGCACAAGACTGCTATAGTTTGCAACTGCAGTTACTGCACGCTCCATTCTGCTTGTAACAAATACAAGATAAATTATTTTATGTTATGTCTGGAGTAAATTGTATGTGTCTGAGCCCAGTAGTAAAATGGAAGTAATCTGTGGCATTTGAAAGAGTCCAGGATGGAAAGGCTATAAAAATGGCTTTGGGTTTTTTCCTTCCCTCTGCCTAATGTTTCAGAGAGACACCACATGGAAGAGTCTTTTCTGTGCTGTAAGAAGTATTTCTAGCCTGTGAGCAAAGCCTGTTTGTTTGTTTGTTTTTGTCTTGTCTGCATTTTGGTGATCATTTTATTGCCAGTGCTTGAAATACAATCCTTAGGAATACAGCAGTTGCAGTTTGTTTATACTGATTTTGGAGTTGAGAAAGAAAAAGGATATTTTTTGGAGCCTTTTTTTTTTTTTTTTCTGATTGCCTGTAAGCCTTTGAGAGATACCTGAACTTGAGCTCTTTTCTGAACTGCTGTAGCCTCCCTGATCATTTGGAGGAGGTGGGGGAAGGTGTGAGCTCATTTAAACCCACTCTTGGTACTTGGAAGTTCTGAATATTCAGACCTGCTGTTAATTTGATGTGAGCTGTGTGGAGCCAGACTCTTGTGGAGATAGCAGTGTTCAGTTTGGTTTGCTGGCTCCTGCAGAGGCTCAGGCTGTGGGGTGGCTGCTGCTGTACCCTGGCAGGCTGCTTTTGTGCAGCTGGCTGGGAGATGCTGCTGGCAGCCTGACCCCAGCAGGCATTAGGAGAGAGATGCTGTCTGTGCTGTGATCACCTTGGTGCTGAAGGTGCTGTCCTGTCAGGGCAGCTCCTCTGAAAGTGTGCTGGCAACTCACAGGCCCTGGGGAAAGGGAAGAAGCAATTCCAGCAGGTGTCTGACACTCAAAACCAGTCACAATTAACATCTTTTAATCCTTTCATACTGTTTCCTTTGGTTTTAGCTTGGTTGGGGTTTTTTGGTGTGCTCTGATTGGTTTGCTTTTGTATTTTCATGTTGTTGTTTTGTTGTTGTGTCTGGTCAGTTGATTAGTTTTGCTGTTTTTATTTGGGTTTGTTTAGTTTTAGTTGGTTTTGCTGTTTTCACTCTGACCAAGGCTGACCCTGCAGCAGAGTGCTGTGTTATGGATGTGGCTGTAATGAGACATGAGTTTGCTTCTCCTGCTCTAGACATTTTGCAATGGCCTGCACTTGATTCCAAACCTTGGTGTTTTCACCCCCTGCCATTGGCAGCATTTTGAAGCAGTGAATGTATGCTGGAAGATTTTTAAATATCAGCAGGTAAGAGCAAATTTGGGATTGGAATTCTGCCCGTGGCACTTCACCTTGTAAAACACTTGGAGATCTGCTTTAGGATCATTTGCTGTGTAATGTAAACTATTAGAAATAAACATGCTATATTTTGTTTTTAATGATGCTGTTCTGTTTTACTGGCCACTGTTGTTAAGGTGGCAAATTCTACCACTTTAAACTTGTTGAGTATTTGTTGATATTTCCAAAATGGTATTTCTCAGGCATGCAAGTCAAAATGTTTTATGTGTATTCTCCATGGATTTGTTCAGAATCTGAGTCCCTGTGTAGGTCTGCCTGCCCCTCCCACCAAAACCTAAAAAAAACCCAATAAAATGGGGCTGGAGAAGAGCTGACTGGCTTGGCAGTATAGGTTGCTGACTTAGAAACCAGCTAAAGCTAGTGATCACCAGGTTGTACATTAGATTACCTAGAGAAACTTCCATAGGCACATTTCATAAGGCAGTTTTCAGTGAAGAATGAAATAAATGTGGGGATAGGAGTTTGGAGAGCTTGGGAGTGATTAGTGTTTTACAGCTGCTATGCAAAACTTAATGGTATCCGTTGTTCAGTATCACTTTGTCTCACAAGCTCAAGCATCCAAACTATAACAAAACCAGTTTTCAATGTAGTTAAAGCTAGTTCATGGATCTCATGAGTGCCAATATCTGCAGAATAGCAAAACTGAACATGTACCAAATTAGCTATTCACAAAAGAGTGACTTTGCTTGGTGTATCTCAGCCTAATTGGATTTCTTAGCAATATGTCAAATGGCTTTCTAGAGAGGTGACTGATGCCCCAAGCCTGGCAGAGTTCAAGAGGCATTTGGACAATGCCCTTAATAATATGCCTGGCTTTTGTTAGGCCTGAAGTGGTCAGGCTGTTGGACTAGATCATTGTTCTGAGTCTCTTCCCAACTGAATCACAGTCACAGATGTCAGGGGTTGAAGGGA
>JAOEGS010006764.1:0-17644 GCA_025447755.1 Corythornis vintsioides | reverse complement strand
TTTTAATTCCCTCTTGGATGTCAGAGAATCACAGGGACTTCATTTTGACCATTTTGCATACTTACCTTCTGAAGAACAATTCTAGAGACTGAATTTTATCTTTTTGTGTTTTACCCATTTAGAGAATTAAATTTACATTATCTTTTGTTTCTGAATCCCAATTTTTCTTGCTTCATTTCTTATCCCTCATATTAATTTACTGTAGATTTGCTTCTATATTCTGAAAGGTACTGATGGGAAAAGACAGTATTTGGTAGTGGCTTCACATAAATTAGAAGAGTTGCCCAGAAGTTATTTATATGCTGCTAGTATGTTTAATACAAGTTACATGAAATTTAGTACCAAAATGGACTTTGCATGACAAATAGTAAAATTATAAACAGTTTTTGTTAAGGGTGGAAATACAATGCCAGGTGAGGTGAGGAGAGGCTGTTCTGTGTTTGCAGATATGACTTTTTTGTTGGTACACTGAAACAACCTCTCTAAGATTCTTTAGACAAAAATGCTTATGTTGGTTTAAATAAATCAGACTGACAATTATGTTTCATCCAGTAAAAAGGAATAGAAAATGACAAGCTGTGTTCAAAAAGCTATTTGCTAAAGGCAAATTTGATAATTGTCAGAAGCCCCCTGTGTGCAGAGTCCTCCATTTCCCCCCAGAAAGGATCTTCTGCTAGAAGAATTGAATTAAAAGCTGCTCTTGGTAAAATAGTTTGGTTCTTAGTCAAGTTCAGTGTTTTTCTTGTTTTCAGCCAAGAGCTGATGTGAGGGAACTGGTCATGTTGTGCCTGCTGGGCTCCTCCCAAGGAATCAGTTAATTATCCAAGCCTGTTAATTATCCAGGGACATGAAGAGTGTCAGTCACCGTGCAAAGGTCACAGTGCAGTGTGTGTCCATCAGTTCTGGATGTAAAATCTCCTCTGGAAAGAGACTAGAAATGAGGAGCCAAGCTGCTGCTGTTTCCACTGATACAGGCTTACCCGAGTCAGTCTGAAGGTCAAGGCAATCAAAGGCTGTCAGGCTGATGGCAGGGGTTTTATTATTGGAGGACACAGGTCAAGACCTCTAGGAATGATAAAGAACTAAGGAGCCTGCTGAGGAAGCTCCAAGAGGATGTGATCCCTGGCACAGCTGGGCTGCTGCTGGTGCACACAAAGCTGCAGTGGCCAGAGTAAGGAAGTGGGGTGCAGCAGCCTGTGCCTGCTTGTCTTCCCTCTGCCCCTAGAAAGCCTGCTGTGCACTCACTGCTCTGGCACTAGAGCTGCCCCCATCACCAGAGAGGTGATTTATCACAGCATCACAGCCTGCTGGTAAGTAGCTCATTTTCATACCTGCCAATCTAATTTCTCAAAGTCCACTGCCACACCAGTCCAGACAGACACACTGTCTTGCTGCAGTGCCAAGAGTTTGAGAGTTCCCTTTATTTTAGAGTTGCTGGTACAGGTTTTAGTTCAGTTCATATATGCTATCAATTTCAGTTTGCATTCCATAGTTCCTCTCCTCAATTAAAGTTTTTAAAGCTTGTTCTTTCTTATTCAAATGTTTTGTTCGGGTTTTGGTTTTTTTTAAGCTTTTATTTTCACTTTTACTTTTCACTACTTAGGTAGTTCTTGAACTGGAGCACTCAGATAATTCCCATTCTTAGGGAATTAGTCTGTTTGGTTTATTTCCTGGCTTCATCTGCTGGTAGGAGGGCAAATTGCCAACTGGACTGGCATTTTCTGGATTTGGAGAAATTAAACTTGCAGGTAAGAAATTACTGGTTTTTCATAGATATAACTGGAAACAGAACTGACTTTCTGTTTATTAAATAAAAAAAAGTCTATTTCAATTGCCTTTCAGAATAGGCTTCCAAGAGCATGAACCCAGGGGAAACTGAAAATCCAATCTTATTTCAAGATCAGACATTTCTTGTGGTTACCAAGATAAGGCTTTTCTATATTAGCTTGAAGTAAACTTGAGATGTTTATTTACTTATGTATTTTTAAATTCCCAGAGGTAATACAGTTACAGTATAGTAAGTGAGCAAGGATGAGCACCCTTTCATGCCATGTCCATTTTGCTCCCAGGAACCCCACATACAGGCTGGCTTTTGTCCCCAGACCCTGTGAATGAGAACTCAGGTGAGGTCACACCTTCAAGATGAAGTCAGAGATGTGCTAATTCAAAGGAGTCATTTCTTACCTGGTGCAGAGGTAGCTGCCCAAAGCAATGCTGGTGCAAACAAAACCATTTGTGGGGTTTCCTTATGAATTACATTTTGAAAAAGAATAATGCAATAATAGTACATTTTAAATTGATCATTTCAGTGACCCATGTATGGAGTTTTTCTTTTTTTTTTAGACATTAAAGAAGCCACCACAATTTAAATGTCATATCTTAAACAGGGTATCCTGGGGTAACATGGTGAGACTGTGTAGATTATACTTCTCATTTATATGTGTATTATGGAAACACTCTATGTTGTGAAGTAATACAAAGGATATTTGATCATTTTAAAGCACTTTTTTGATAACAAATTCTGTTTCCATCATCACCTTCTGTAATCCCAACAAGCCTTTTGATGGGTTTGCCTCAGCAGTTTTCAATCTAAACATTGCAATTCAGTGATTACTTACAAAGGAATTAGAAACATTCTCTCTCTGCTTGCTATGCCTTCAGTATTTCTTGATGATTTTTTTTAAAAAGTTTTTAAGATCCTGAAATATGATGTTACCTTATAAAAATATTTATTGGAATGAGGATTGCTCAGGGCACAAATATTGTGAGCAGGAGAAAAATAATGATTTTCTTTCTGCAGATCCCAACAGAGAGCTTCTGCTACCGTTTACCAACATGATTGTAAAGGGGTGGAAACGATTGTAAGTAGAGAAAACACCAGTTAGTGGAGGGGGAGGGAATTCTCTGGCATTGACAACCAGTATTTTTTTCATGTCTAGATTAGGTAATGTACCATAAACCATCCTAATCCCCCTGTTCTCTTAAATTCTGACATATTCTCCCTCTCTACTCAGAAGCTGCTGCACTTTGCAGTCTCACCGTGTGAGTTCAGGATACCCTGTGCCCTGCTCAGCCATGTCCCTTCCAAAACACCCATGAAACCCCTTACCAGGATCTGCTCTACTGCCCATGGATAACTGCCTGCCAGAGCTGACATGTAGAAGCCACTGTTCCTACCTCTATTTGACTTTCAGGTTTCCTATTTCCAGTCTGAGGAAAAGGGGCTCTGCTGTATATGCTCATGTGCTTGTTTTCACACAAACCTGATCATATTTCCCTCTTTTTAAACTTCCCTCTGTAGTAAAAGTGTTTCTTACTTTCCCTCTTTTTGGAATGTCTGTGCTTTTACTCCTGTATTAAATTGCTAACACATTGTCTACAAACCTTATCTTGCATCATCCTCAAATCATCACAGATGTAAAAACAATAGAACAATATTTGATTGAATTTTACTTAAAATAGAACATATACTTCTGATTTTCAGTGTTATTCTTCTGGTGTATGTCAGATTTTGTTCCATATAAGTTATGCCTGTAAGTTGTGAGGTAACATCCTTTGCAAAATCTAGGCTTTAAGCCTTGGTCTGCAGATGTTCAGGTCATTCTGGTTTTCAGTTGGTGATTCTCTCCAGCAGTTTATTCTTGGGAACTGAGGCATAGAATAAAGTCTGTATGTAGGCTGATCTAATTCAGTATGTTTTAGTACAGACCAGCATTTTATAGAGCTGCTTACATAGATTAGATTACATTATGAAATGTTAGTTACAAAATATTTACCACTCAAGACCCAAAGATTTATTTTCCTTTTCTGTTATTTATATATAAACGAAAGAAAAATAATTCTTAACTATTTTGTGAAACCTGCATATTTCACAAATATCCCTATTTGACATTTGTACATTTCCACAAATTCTTTGTTTCTTATTTTTACTCTACAAAGACTTTATTCTGATTTTTTTCCTCAGCTTTTATAAGCAAACTTATTTTGCTGTACTAGCAGATAAATTTGTTTTAATAGAAGCAATTCTTATTTTGGTAAGAGAAAATCCATAGAGGAAAGTTTGTAATCTTCATTACACTCATTGTGGTCACTGAGAAAAATCCTACTTCACAGCCTGCAGTCCTGCAGCCTCCAGTTGCCAGTGCCAGTTAGTGTTTGCATTCTGAGGAGCAAGAGTGCTGCTGCACAGGGTCAGTCTCCTTTGCAGAAAACAAATTCTTGTTTTTTGAAAGCTCTTCCAGAAAGAGCTCCTCTTGTCTGGCCAAGGGCAGGGCAGCACTCAATAATCATTTAATCAGCATTTATTCACATTCAGTCTTTTCCAACCTAAATGGTTCTCTGATTCTGTGCAGTTTAATACACTGACTCTTAAAATTAAGTCTGGTTAATATGCATAAATGGATACTGCATTTGTTTATCTTGAGAGAACTGCTGTTTGCAGGCAGTGCCTTTAGTAAGTCTTGCTGCAGTGAAATCTACTTTACAAATGCCTGCAAGAGAGCAGAGAGCTGAGCAGTCTCCAGGGCTGAAAAAGCAGCTGGTAACTCTCAGCACCTGCTGTGAATATTTGATCTCACTTCCTATTGTCTACACTACTATTTTATATATACGGAATACTATGTATGGATTTATTTTATATATTCAAAGTTAATTTTACACATTTTTAAAGGCTCAAAATAAAAGCAGAATGGTTTTATGAGAGGAATAGCTATTTGTGTATCCTACCTGATGCCTGGTTTTCTTCCTGAGCATGGTGGAGTGGTTTCAGCAGTGATCTACTGGAACTGTCTTTACATATGCTAAAATCTTTGCAGCAGTTTGGCTAGTCTTTGCTTCAGACTTTCTTAACACAAAGGGTGAAATGTCAGGTTGCTGTAGGATAAAGATTTGTGGGAAAAGCCTGAATACAGACAACTACATAAAATCCCCAGATTCCACTGTTGGCATTTGACTGTAGCTGTGGGGGTTTGTCAGTTTGTACCAACGCTGTGATGTGTGGTGGTAACAACATACAGGAGTTATCCACATAGGAATTTACATGGATGTCTCACATGTGTATGAACTTGCACTTAGTTGCTGATACAAACCATGTCCTGTTAGAAACTGCAGCAGAAGCCTCCAGGAGTCCCTCTGCACAAGGAGGTGCTGCTGGGGAACTGGCCAAGCTCATGAGAATTGTCAGTGCTTCTGTTTCCTCAAATCAACGAGTCTCTCATGGACCTGTTCACTGCTCCATGGGATTAGGGGAAGGAAAACCATACAAGCAAATTGAAATCAGGGAGGGCTTTGGGATATCAAAGTGGTTCTTCCAATAGACCTCTTAGAGAGGAGGGTGAGGTGGGAGGTGTGAGGATAGGAAACTAGATTGCTTGCTTGTGTGAATGCCAGGGGAATTCATGATCCTGAGAGAAGTTTCAGTAGTTGTGCTCACTGTGGTGCTTCACCAGCTTTTGCAGAATTGCTGTGTCTGTCTCTTCTCTCAAACTCACCTACTAAACATTCTTACTGAACTTGCTGTTGTCTGAGCTTGTCTTGTGGGAAATGATGGTTCTTTGGTGGTGTTCTGTGCCCTTGCCGAGGTTCTTGTCTAAACAGTTCAAGAACCACCAGAATAAAAACTGCATTGTTGACAGTGTTGTTTGTGAATTCACATAAACATAGGTATATTGTGAACAGTTACTTCATTTGCTGTGCAGTTTGGCATTTCAAATGACATGGCCTTTGGGTCTGAAAGCCTGAGTACAGTAAGCATGGAGATACTAACACCAGCTGTTTGCTTCAGGCCACAGAGTTCAACTGTAAGGCAGCATTTCACTGTTGCTTAGTGTTTTGTGGATTGGAGGATTAATTGGATAATGAGCAATATTACTTTTGTTTCTTGAGTTTTTCTACAGCAGTTGCTTTGTACTGTCAGAAAAAGGCTGATCTTTTCTTGGAGCCTGATACCATGTACTTTCCTTACTTCCATATGACTCCTGGCAGGTGATGGCCCATACTGGCAAGTTACCTTCCTTGCAGCCAGAATCCATCTGCTTTGTGGGCATATGAGGCAAAACTAATTTATCACTCAGTTAACACTTCTTCTGTGATTTAAAATAATGAATTACTAGAATCTGAAAGGTGGTAGGAAACAGTAACAATGTGTTATATTGTACCTGGAAGCATTTAAAGGAATTAATATAGCTGATTTTTAGCGTTTTGGGGGTTGAAAGGGCAGAAAACACTGGGGGGATGTGGGGGGTGGATGGAGAAGGACAGGACAGGATTTGATGCTCCCATAGTTGGTTTGCAAAATAGCTGGGCTGTTAATTACCATCAGGTTGGCAGAAAGACTCTTTAGAATGCAGTTCCTTTTTTACTACTTTTGCAGAAAGATTCTAATTTCAACTTTTTTTCCTGTTCCTGAATAGCTCTTAGTAAGTTTCTAAGTTGCTTCTCCTAGGAAAAATGAACAGCTTCTGATTGCTTATGAAAATTGCAGTCTGTTGGTCAGTGGGAGTAGAACACCAGTTTGCTCAGCCCTGTTTGTCTCTGTGCCTTAAGGAATGACATTTAATAGACTGAGAGCTGCTGCTTCTTGTGTTCACAGGACTGTGCTGAAGAACAATGACTTGAGATCAAGACAAGAATTAACAACTCACCTCACCAATCAGTGGCCTTCCCCAGGAGCTCTGGATGTCAATGCTGTTGCCTTGGACACTCTACTCTACAGAAAGCACAATCAACAATGGGATGAGTAAGTTGAATATTTATTTTTATTCACTTTTAAAGGAACGGGGAAACTCAAAATTGTAAATCTCCCTTGGTATACTCTGAAATCTATCCTATTAGAGTTTCCAGTTACAATGTAAAAGGATCAGCTGTTGGAAAAAAAACCAGTTTTTCTCACCATAACATTTTCATTCCTTTGAATTAATTTATTATTTTTTTTAAAAAATCATTTCTTTAGGAAAAAAACTTTTTTAGGAAACAAAAAAATAAAACAAAATGTTTAGGAGTAGAAAGATTAACTTCCTGGTTTGTTTTTTTTTGGTTTTGTTTTGGTTTTTTTTAGATAACATTTTAAGGAGAACTGCAGCTATTTAGTGAGATCTTCAAATATGTTACTATTAAATATTACTTGCTTTGCAGGAAAAGTTTTCAAAGTCTGGACCAACTTTCAGCAGATGTTAGTCTTTCCCAGTCCTCTCTGGATCCAGGTCACTCACAGGATGGGAAGCAGGATGGAATGAACTTATTAAATGAAGGTACAGAGCCAAGCTAGTGGTTTAATTTTGTTTTCTTCTTCATAACTCAGATTGTCATTTCCTGTGAGATGAATTTTCAGTGTGAAGAAAACTTGCATTGAACAGCACATTTTCTTGTTATTTCCTAAGTACTGTATTTCAAGCAGGTTTGGATTTATGAAGATGCCTACCCCACATTTAAATATTGTGCAATATTTAAAGCTAAGCCTCAAATATGGTGCATATCTTCCTCCCTATCACAGAACCAAAGCAGCTTAGCTACCAGGAGAACCTTCTGTCATATTACTGCTGTAGCCAACTCAAATCTTTTGAGCTTTTTTAATGGTTTTTTTTTTTGTTTCTTAAAAGAAAGATTAAAGGCACTGGGTTTGCAACTACCACTGTCACTCTCCCATTCAACATTGACCTGTGGAGATGCAGTCTGGCTACAATACTGAGAGAAATATGGTGTGAGCCATTCTAGAACAGAAATGTCATCTTTGTGCTGCTGGAAGTTCAGCTGCTCCATCTTGTGGACAGCTGTGAAAAGCAGGAAGATTTCTGAAATATTATTTTGGGTACAGAACAGAAATGGCTATAAAAAAAAATCCTTTTTGTATCTAAACAAATGTTAACTTTAAATATACTTACCAATACAGAACCCTAGTAGTTCATAACTGTAAAGTTTCTTGGGTTTAAAGAAACAACGATGGAAAAGTTTGAAATTATTTTTTTTTTAAACTAAACAGTCTTAACATCTGAATTGTTCTGAGCTAGCTTAGAGAAAATGCAATAGAATCAGTATGGCTATGATGAAGAGAAGTCTTGTGCAGATCTGCTTTCAATTGGGTTTTTGCTACTGTGTTTCATTTTAAGTTCTGCTATTTTTTTATCTGTAAGTTGCAGTCTGGCAAAACCACTGATAAAATAAGGTTTTGATTTTAACATTCTAAGGACAAAGGTAGCTTAACATCTCATTTCCAAACTAGTGACATTTATTAGCACCTTAAGCTTTAATATAGTTTAGTGAGACAAGACAGGTGATCTTGCTGTTAAGATACCTCTGGTGTAACTCTTAGTATGGAAGTTTTAATTAAAATACTAGACATGATGAAAAATACTAAATAAAATAAGATACTAGACACTTGAAAACAGCTCAGTAGAGGTGACAAAATCTACTGGAAACGGCTATTAAGAATCAGAAATGATGCAAGGAAACCATGCAGCCTCTTTTTGGGTGGTTTTCATTATGAGTTGTGCATGGTTTGGGTTGGTTTTTTCCTTACACCCTTCTCATGAGAATAAACTTGCTTTGTCAGAAACAGGAAATACAGTTTTAAGAAATCCTGCTTTACAGATGTGGTTTTAAAAAAGCAGTTTTAAGGTGATCTTTACTATTTGCAGGGGAGCCAGAAGGATGAAATAGGGAGATGTTGGTAGATAATGTCCTTTATAATGTAATTTATTAGCAGAGTTGGCATAAAATAACTTGGATACTTTAAGAAGGGAAGGCATAAATAAAATGTTCAATGCAGTCTTGCACCTCTGTGTGTGTTTCATGTTAACTGTCCAGTGTATTTGGCTGGCAGGGCAGATCATGAGATTGCCACTTGTGCACTGCAGGGTGTTTTCCAGTGGCAGAGCCTAGTGCACTTCAAGTTACCAAGTTTTAAAAAATAAATCATGTTTATTTTTAAAGGAATATATTCTGATTCCAGATAGCTCTACTCCTGTCTGAGAGATTGAAAATTAGACCTCTGGTACTGACATTGTATTAGTCATTTCCATTTATGTGTAGGGCACTCTACTAAAAATGATGTTCCAGTTCACTGTGTAATTACTGGAACCTCTGGATTTGCAGCTCAGCCTGCAATGCACAGGCAGGGGAGGGAAGGTCTGATTTCTCCTCCTCATGGTGCCTATGAAGAAGGCTGTGCCAAAGCAGTGATAGCTAACAGTGGAAATGAAACCATTTTTTTCCATTCCCTTGTTTTTTTTTGTGGCCAGGTCATCTTGTGCCATAAAAATGATCACCTTCATTCTTGTTTTTCCCAACAGGGAAAGAAGACACCCCATCGTTGCTTGGTCTTTGTGGCTCTCTTACATCAGTAGCAAGTTACAAATCTCTCACAAGTCTGAAATCAAGTGAATATCTTGCAAGTCCCACAACAGAAATGACAAGCCCAGGCTTAACACCATCTTGAGAGACACCTGAGAAGGAAGAGCTTTTTGTGTTGTATGCACATGGTTTATGTTCCATAAAATGACTTGCAATGAAGACTGCTAGTTAAAAAATAATCTCCCTTGCCTTTTCTTCTCATGGTTACCTGTTTAGTTCACAACTTGTCAGTTTTCACTAGCTTTTTTTTTTTCCCCAGAAGACTTTTCAGATTTTCTGTTTTATTCTTGAATTATTTAAAGCTCTTGGTCAGGTACAGGACATAACCTGATGCTTATGACTGAACTTTAAAATGAAACAGCTGGAAATCAGTCCCCCACTTAACTGCCATGACCTTTGCTTCTCCTTGCAATGGGCTGGCCCTGCTGTAGCCATGGTGCTTCTCTGCTGTGCTTGGAATAGCTCTCAGCTCCTGCAGGACACACAGGGAATCTCCAGCGCCGCTCTTCGGAGGCAAATCAATATTACCTGAATATCCAGCTTTTCATCTGTGTATGTTGTGTAGGACCTCAGAGCATGTTAACCTGTCAACAGCTCTTCTCAAGTTGACTCAGTGTCAGACTGGATTCCTGTTAGTATCAGGACACTGAGATGTCCAAATGGCACTGAAGAGTCTCACTGAAACATTAATTCTCGAAGTCGCATGTAACAGATGTCAGTGGATCGTACCAATCGAGCATCTTAGCAACCTGTACATGTTGAGGAAACTCACTGAATGCTCTGGAGTGACTTGAGTTGCAGATAACCAAACATTTTAAGAGTATTTTCTTGGTTTATTTGCCTGGCTGGAAAGATGGGGGTGGTGGGATTAGCACCTTGGGAAGTTTGGATCGTGTGGCTATTGGCAAGACCAAGAGAGTCAGGAGAGTGCAAAGGGGGAAGCAAGGACAGTGTAATGACAGTGTTCTCATGTAAGAGACTTCTCTCCTTCCAGTAGTAGTGCAGTAGGTATTTTTCATGAGTAGGTAATACAGCAGAACCTAGTTAAGTCAGTTTTATGGAATTACTTGCCATCAATTTAAATTACTGATAGGAAAAAAAAAAAGAAAGATTAAAAAGAAGACATTTTAAAAATGAAACTAACTTTCCAGTTACCCTACAGTTTCAAAGTTTGCAAATACATTTTTGAATTGCAAACTTTATTCTTAATTCTTTGTAAGATACAATGGATCCTTTATCTATGAATTTTGCTAATCAAGTTAATGCTTATCAGTATGATTAGTAACTTTTTAAAAAACCTGAAATGCATGTAAGTACATTGTATTTATAAATGCTAGGGAAAATGCTTTTTTGTGCCAAAGAAATTTCATAAACTGTTTACATAAGTAGCTGCAATACAAGACAGATTTTTAATTCTTGCTTATTCTTAAGTGTTTACAGTATGTCACTACCCTCTGTACTGTTTTAGTTGATGGTACCTTGGCACTACTACTATAATCTGGTCACCTCAGGGTGGGCTTGAAAGAAAGAGGATTAACTGTTACCTTCACTAAAAGCTCTAGGAAATGTTTAGCCTTTGTAAGTATGAGGCTACACATCTCTGGAACTCAAGGCACTGTTGGATTTATCCAGAGGAGGTTCAAGACACATCTCAACTCTCCACAGTGCTGGAGGTCACTGCACCCACAGCAGGGTAAGCAACCACTGATGCCATTTTAATGCAGATTTTTAAAGCAGCTTAGCAAAATCCACCAGACCTTGTCTTTCAAGCCCTCATGTACCCACACAGTTAATTTCTCTGTAATAAAGTCTGGCCATTAAATCCTTTCATATGCTGTCAGAATGTCCATTACTTCATCTGACTTTTATATTGTTATCACATTAAGCACCTGTTCTCTCATGGCAGCTGAGTAACGTTATGAGATAGTAATTTGTAAACTAGAGATGCATTTTTACTACAAACATGGTGAGAGAATCTGGCTTCCACAAATTAACACTACATCAAGGTACAGTGATTTAACCTGTCTTGTTTGCTGTTGAATCCTTCTGCGTCCCACCACAGCCAGGGTTCTGGAGGGGAGGATGATCATGATCTTCAGTCATGTTCACTTGATGGCTCTTTTCTTGGAGCTACTGGTGTGAAACTCATGTGTCATTTAACTGAAGTCTTTTATGTAGTCTGACACCACTGTGAGGTTTGGGGTGTCATTTTGTGCATGGGAAATCAGTTGTGAGTGTCTTTCTCCCTTCTAAGTGTCAATCATTTTTTTAAAAAAAAAAAGGAAAAAATGTCCAAACTGTGTGGTTTGTTGCCTTGACATTCCATAAATGTTGCATGTAAATTAAACATTTTGTATCATCACTAAGTACTAGTTTTTGTCTCTGTTTTAATCGTACAGGAAAAAAAAAAGACCATTTGGTAAATTCCAGTATTACTGAGCTTGTAGCAAATTATTTTCTTGCAAGAAAGAGAGACTTTGGTTGTGTTGCTGTTTTTCCTTCAGTGTGCTCCAAAATCTGTCCTTACTACTTCCTTTCCTTAGGCCTAATTTTGAGGTTGTCGTGTAAAATGACCTTGAAAATCACAATGGGGAACCTGTTGCTGCCCCATATGCTGTAACTTAACATCTTTACAACTAGAGCATTTTTCAGTGTGTGATGAATTTTCACCATGCTGGGACACCTTCTTCACATAGAACAGGACTGAAGTGCACTTCTTGGACAGAGAGCACACCCCCTCATTGAAACAGGCAGAAATAACACGGAGTGAGAACACGTGGACAGGCTCTTGGCTTCGCTGCCTGGGTGTGCTTTGATTTCTTAGAGAATTACCTCAAACTAAAAAGCCACTGCAGCTCCTTTCAATGTATTCACTGTGCTCGTGGTGAGCACAATGTTCAGTTTCACCTAAAGCATTCTGCATTGTAAAGAAACCTGAGAAGCTGAAGACCATTTTATAATACACACTGACACAAAATAGCTGCAAATAACAAACACACAAAAATGGCACAAGTATTAAGCAAGAATAAATAAGCATTTATTGAATTCATTCTGTATCAACCTCCCTATGAAGGAATAATCATATCATACAACTGGAAGCTCAAAACATTTTCTAAATATAATTTTAAATGCCCAACACAAATGTTGTCAGCCTGAACATGAACACAGTGGCTGTGGTTAGTCATTATTGCTCTGTCCAGCCTCCACCTTTTTTCCCTTCTAATCATTACTGAAGAGCACTCAGCACCCTTTTTTACTTGTTTTTGTTGCTGTTGTTTTGGGGTTTTTTAGCTTTTTTTTTTTCTCCTTTTCCTCTCACATGATCTTCAATGATAGTTTAGAGGCCATGCATATTTTCTTACATCTTAAGAAAAAAAGTTAATTTACCCTTTGTGAAATGTTAAAACTTAGTGAAAATTAAAAATGAAGTTGTATTTAGTTACCAAATGTAGTTGCAGAAATTCACTGGGAATATTCTAGAAAACGCCTTGATGGATTCAAATTTGGCACAACTTTCACCATATATTTGGACTTCTTACAACCAGATGAAGGAGAATTAAGGATGTTGGTTCATTTTTTTCTTTTAAATGGGTGAAGAAAGACTTTCCATATTGACATGTGCTGATCATTATGGCACAGGCAGGAGCAACTTTACACAGCTGTGGAATCATACCTGCCCAGAGGAGAAAGGGCAGGATGATTTCAGACTGAGGAGCTGTAGTACCATTCAGTGGGCAGAATATTCTGACTCCACAGTACATCAGTGCAGAACTGGGATTCTACCTGTCCACATTCCTCAGAATACTGGAAGTGCTGGCAGTCAGTATAACCACTGTAATAACCTTACTGCTCACCTGTGCCATCCAGCGTGGCCTGCCTGCCTCAAGTCCATCATCTCCCCTTCTGTCTCTCCCCAGAGGTGGAACACCTTGGCTGCAGGGCTGCTTTGCTCCAGCACATAAGAGGTGGCCCTGGGGGGCAGACTGTGCCCTCCCCAAGTGTCAATGCAAACTTGCTGCTCATGTGAGACAAGCAGAGGCTTGTGACCTCTCAGGTGGGGACAACAAGGAATCCTGGAATCCTGAAATGAATAAAGTCAGGGAGGACAATGCTCAAGGACCATGCTGGAATGCCTCTTGCTGTTCATTTAAGTACCAAATACTATATGCTTCTACGTCAGTGTCATTTTGACCTCAGTGTCTTGTAATTTCCTCCTTAGGCTGCCAGAGTCACACAGACAACACATGTGCATTACAAAGGACTGCTGTGCATGGCAACACCAGAGAACTGGCACAGCCACAGCCGACCACAACAGCAGCCCCATGCATCAGGGGAGACTTGCTGAAGGCAGAAACACATAGGAATCTCTTCCCTACAGCCTGGGAGAAGGCTGTGGGGGGAGCTGAACAAATACCAGGGAAGCAAGAAATCTCTGGGAGATGAGCATGCTGAGGTGGACACACAGAAGTCAAGAGCACTTTGTGACTATAAGCATTTTATACTCATTCAAGGCTGAATTTGTCATCTGCAGTTGCCATGCATAGAAAGAAGGATATTGAAAAGCAAAACACTTTAAAAGCAGTGTAGTTAAGAAACTATACTGGTTTAGTCTGGTGATACATGGGCTAGTAAATTTTTGATAGAACTACTAGAATGTATGATTCAACAAAGGCAGTTTCACCCCCAGGTCAAGACTTGCTTTTCTTTAATGAATGACTAGTTCTTGACAAAAAGATACCAACCAGAAATTAGAAGTCTTGAGGATGCATCATCAGCATAAACAGTCACACTGGGAGCACCCATTTGCACTGTAAGGCAAGTGACTTGCTCAGCTCCTGCCACTCGTGGCAGCAATCCCAGACTGCCTCTGAAATGCCCAGTGCCACCTGTTGGTTTTATTGCCAGACTGGCAACTAGAAAATGAAGTTGTCTTCTATGACTACTTAGGTAGGACATGATGGATGAGAATGTAAGAACTCCAGTTTCTGGGAAACCCAATCTTTCCTTCCTGTTTCACTTGACAAGAGCATGCCAAGTAGAAACTCCTGTCAGAGTCCAGTAGGATCCATGACAGCTACTGCCAAATATCTGCACTCTGAAAAAATATCCATGTCATTCTCCAAGACAATATTCTGGGATCTAGCAAAATCCACCAGGAAGGACTGAAAGGACTGGTGATTATTTCAGAAGGGAGTCTATTTTGGTCACTACAGAAGCTGAACAGACCCTGAAAGGGCTCATTTTCATCAGGAGCTGGGAGGGGCCACAGCCAGGATAGACACCTGAACCAGCCAGTGGAGGATATGCTGCCATACTGACCACATGGCTGCTGTATGTGTGGGGGGATGACCACAGACACAGGCAGGGTGGGTCTTGGTGCAGGTGTCAGGTGGCTTGGTGGGTTTTCCATCACTTATATATTGTTTCATTGCTGCTATTACTGTGTTCCTTTCAATTGTTCTACTAAATTTTCCTTTTCACAGCCCATGGGATTTTCCCTTTTCCTCCCTATTCTCCTTCCTGTTTGAGGGGGAGTGTGTGAGTGGGCACGTGGTGCTCAGCTCCTGGCTGGGCCTGAGCCATGACAACATCTTAAAAGGTACAACTTTTATATACATATTAGATTTGACCACTTTCTTGGATTGCTTATGCATGAGGACATAATTACAGAGGTCTTAATTATTATCTAAATGAGATTAATATGAATAACAAGATAAACCAGATTGGTGCTCTTTAGCCTAGAGAGAAGACCAGGAAGGGATTTGATAACAGTGTTTGAATATGTAAATGGATCTTGTGGAGAGAAAAGGAATGATCTGTTTTCCATGAAAATGTTGTGCAGGATAAAGCCCAATAAAGTTCTTTGGAATAAAAAAAAAGATTCTAGTTAGGTGTTAAAAAAAATAAATAAGGGTAATGAGATGCCACACTAGAGTGTGGAGACTGCTGCTTTTAGCAAGTCATTTAGTAACAAAGGATTTTCACATTTTTAAACCCATTGTGTCATCTTGTCTGAAAGTACTAAAATATGCACTATTATGCTCTGTTGCTAACCTTTTATAAGGTACATCTATAAATTGTAAATTTAATGTATTCTATATTTATATTTTCTATTTATATTTTTAAGTTAAAATTATTTTTAAATGTGTATCACAAGGCATATGAGATCAGATTCTGGCCTCAAGCATGTAAAATACTATGACTTTTTTTTCACGTGCTTGTTCTTTTTCACTAAGCTGACTTGAATAGCAACATTCAAAAGAAAAACGTAAAGCTCATGATACAGTTTCCTTTTTTGCTTGGAGATCTCCAAGGGGTATGAAGTGCTGAATCTAACCAGCCAGTGCCTCACTGGGTACTCAGTGGGAAGGAGGTGCTCAGTGGGATTACTGAAGATGAATTCCACTGACTATCCAGAAGTTTAAAAGCCTAACAAAAAGCTATCCTTAAAAGCAACATTTAGGGACAAACACCTGCAATAAAAGGCTCTGACATTGTAAGACTTCACAGCAGAATAAATGAATGCCACTACTGACAGGGTATCATGAAGGGGAGAGCTCACAGGGGCCAGCCTTGTGGTTTTTATGTCTTGTACTGTAAAGTAGACTTTTATTTAAGATCTATTTTAAGCAGCAGGAAGCATGGATATTAATTTATATTATTCATTTTGTTTCCTGCAGAAAGAATGCAATTATTTTCTACACCAAGAGGAAAAAAAAAACCCCAAAACATAGAAAAGTTAATAGAAGTTACTCTTATTTTTGGAAATGGTTAAAGATTATGAAGGACAGGAAAGATTTTGATTCACTGCATTTGTCAAAATGCAAAAAAAATAGTAGAAAACTATTAAAAAACATCTTTGTTGAATATATGAGTGGAAGTTAATAAACTACATAAATGCAGACATCAAGCTGAGTCACACTGAAGAGTAATCACTTTGCAAAGATTCTCTCTCTGGCAAGCTTGATAGTTTGACTTACCACATAATGATGTAATAACATCTCCACAACAAGAGGCAATTACTTGCTGAGTAATTGTTGTTTTAGCTAAGCTATGACTCATTTCAGCCATGGTTGTATTCCTGGAAAATAAAAACTTAAGGAGCTGAAAAACATATTTCAAGACCATGTTCAAAATACATTAAATTTTCATAAATACATTATGTATAAGCAGTAATAATGTAAATATTTGTTTTCTACTTGTACACAAGCATATCCATAATTTTTTTTTAAATGAGTATTTGTACAAAGTTTTATAATAATATTACATCTTTCAAATCCTTACACGAATTACATTTATACTTTTTGTAAACCACATAAATAGTTAATATGTATTACCTTGCTACGTATTATATTTTGTGGCTGCAACAAAGGGTCTAGAAGCATGCAAATAATCTGTACAAAGATAAATTCCCAGCCTGCAGTATGTAAACTGTAGCACAGCAGAATAATTCATCTGTTCTTCCTCTTGCTTATGTCACTCCTGTGAGAAAATCCAGAGAAGTTCTCCTGGTTGGTCCAACAGTAACAGCCAACTAGTGATAACTACACATCCAGGAAAGCTCCTCATTTAATAAAGTGACAATTAAATATTAATTCCTTGAACAAACCCTGCTGTAAGGCTGCACAAGCAAAGTTACAATATATAATCTGTCTAGTTGAGGGTGTCCCTGCTCCCTGCAGGGGGCTGCACTAGATGCCCTTTGGAGGTCTCTTCCAGCCCTAAACATTCTACGATTCTGTGTTTATAGCAGCGCCAGGAGGCAAAGCTCTCGGCACTGAAGAAGCGGGACATGTTCAGCCAGAACACCTGGCCCACGTTAAAGCTCAGGGCTCTCAGCACAGCCGCATGTGAAGCCGCGCCCCGAGCTGACCTGCCTGGGAATGCCCGGGGGAGGAGGAGCTGGGGCGGCAGGCGCTGAACCCGGTTAGTATCTCAGCCTGGGAGAGAGGCGGGCCGTCGCTGAGCCAGGGGTTTGCTCTTCGGAACGCTCCTCACCTTACTGACGCCTGGAGAAAAGACTCTTCTCCTTCATCTCTACTGAGCCTCGAGGGCACCCAGCCCAGCCCGACCCGCTCCGCTGCCTGAGGCGAAGCGAAGAGAAGCGAGCCAGAGGGTGCCACCCCGCCTCCCGCAGTAACGACTGCCGGCTTCCCGCCTTCCTCACCGCCCGCCTCCCCATTCTCTTCCGCCCTCCCGTTGGCGGCAGAGCCCGCCTCGCAGCTCCGCCTCGCGCCCCTCAGAGCCGCCCTCACAGCTCCCCCCCCCGCCTCGCGCCCCTCAGAGCCGCCCTCACAGC
>JAOEGS010006763.1:0-13826 GCA_025447755.1 Corythornis vintsioides | reverse complement strand
TTTATTTTCTTTATCTTGGGTTGAATTAATGTAATTGATTTTTTTACATATATCTCAATATTAAAATAATAATTCTGTATTGTTTAATTTTTCTTAAATGTGGACTTTTTTTTCTTTTAATGTGACTAGTTTGAATTTACATCTTATTGAATGATGACTATTTTTTTTCCTTTTACTCAATGAAGAAGCAGAATTCATTTCAGTTGAACTGAAGCTAGATCTTCAGAAACATGAATGTTATTATAATTATGCAATTATGCATAATTGTAATTACACACATGCAGTTAGAATTATACATAATTTTAATTATACATTATGTAATTCTGCGTAATTGTAATTATGTAACTATGCCAGAAAATCAGAGATTTTAGAGATTAAAAAGACCTACTCTTTTGGGTTCCCACTTTGTTTTGGTGCATGTGCAGGATTGTTGATTATGCTATACCAGTATTCCTTACAACTTCCTATAATCCATTTTAAAATAAGTTAGGTGCCTTAATGCCAGCTCTTTTGCTGTTGTTAAAAAGCTAATACCTCTAATATTTTAATACATTTTCTCACATTCAGTCTCTTGGCTACTATCTACTCTTACCATAACTGTTATAATATTGCTATAATATATAATATATACAGTTTTTTTACAAGCTTTTGTAAAATGTAATTCTATATGAGTAATGTATTAAATCAATCACCCATAAGGGAACATCCAGTGAGCTTGAGGTGTTCCACATTGTCAAAGAAATTCCATGAGGTTTCAGATATGACACAGTCCAAATGGTAGATACAGGCACTTTGGAAGGGAAGATAATAGCCACAAAGTAATTCTCAGGTTATTTAAGGAAGTGTGAGGTATCTATGCTTTGGGAAATGAAATTAACCTTGAAACCAGGATTTTACCTACAGAGTAAAGCATCGGAAATAGATGTGTAAATGTGAGCTAGATTTGTTAGGCTCCCATCAGTTACTGATATTTAATCAGAACAGTCAGTGGAATTCCAGAGCTCTCCCTAAAAAAAAAGCAAAAATATGTGTCCAGCTTACTAATCAACTTTCCAGACAGTTGACTGTACTGAAACAATGGATCTTGTCTGTAATAAGAGGCTAAATGTCTCACTTTCATGCACACGGTAACATTGTACATGTCCTATATATAAGTATATGTAATATATACTTTATATTTTTGTTTAATCTGTGACCTGTTCTCACCATATGTGTTACTTGACGTAATGGAAAGGTTCTATATATAGGTAAACAGGAAGAAAAGTACAGATACATTAGAGAAGAGGAAATGAATAAAGGCAATAGATATGGAAATGTCTTCATGGCTTGTTACATTTTATTGCTTCAGTCATCAAGAGAAAAAAACCCAACAAACAATTTTGACAAGGAGATAAGAATATAGGTCATCAGAAAGATAGAACAAGCAACAAATGTTTTCTATTATCTCAGGTACGGCAAAGCGTAAGGAAATTGACCCTAAAGCAACAGACATAGTCAAAAAGACATTTGAAGTAATGCTTCTTACTTTATAGAATTTCTAGAAAAAGAATATGCATGCCCTAAGGACTAAGGAAGACCAGAGGAATTAAATATGTCAGCCTAATTTTGGTCTGGGAAATGTCTTGACAATACATTATTAACCTTCAGGTTTTAAGTAGGTAGCATTAGAGAAAAGACAGTTTTGTCAAAAATTATTACATTAATCCAATTTAATTCCTTATGAGCCTAACTAATGTATAAGGAGAACTATACATGTGAAATCGTTTTTCCATAGCTGCTGCTGCCACACATGTAATCTCATAACAAAATGTAAGTAATATGGTTCTAATATAATCACAGTATGATAATTGATTGGGAGGGAAAGTACATATTCTAAGTATAAATCAGTGATCAAATTCAAAGACATTATTAGGTAATGAAAAGGTTCTTCACTGTAAGAATTTATAATTCTCATCTCATTTCAGTGTACATTTCTAGTAACACTTTTTTTTTTTTTTCAAGTATTTATACAATAAATACCAAAAAGTTAATTGATTAACCCAACAGAAAAATATAGACAAAAGTCTTCAGCTTCTGAAATCTATGACATTTCACATTCACATAATCTTGGCAGATTTTTCATGCTGCATTTTCCTTCAAATAATAAGATAATGTATTTAAGAAAAAAAAGATGCTTCATATTTCATTGTAGTTGTCAGTTGCTACTTATTAAATAAAATAAACATATTTCTTCATATTTCAGTTAGCAATGACGTAGAGATCCAAGTTCTAGAAGAATAATCAGAGAAAAAGGCCTTTATTAATTAAAAAATAATTAATACAACAGTTTTTTTAAATGGAAAAATTGAATGCTGAATCCAAAATTCATATTTAAGGAACAGTTTTACATACATGTAGATTTTGGTTTCATCTTTTCTCTCTAATAGAGTTTAACCAGAAATTCATTGTAACATTTTGAAGCTAAAAGCTGGTAGAACAGCAGTAATTAATTCAATAAAAACAATGCCTGGCATTCAGTCTTAGATTAGGGAAGAAGACTGGGTTATAACCAAACATAGTCTTGTTTCATGAATGGCATACAAATAACTTCAGATAAGCCTTTAAAGACAGTATTGTACTTGTTTATTCAGCAGTCTTTCTGAAACACATTATAAACTTTTTTTTCCCAATAAATGTAAGTAACATGCAGTATTTTTTTCATATGTATTTTTGAAGAAAGGGAAGGGCAAATACTACAGCAGTGGATTAGGTCTATCTTATGCACAAATGTATTTCTGTGACATAACTGTCCAACATGAGTTTTGTTTGAATTACATTCAGATTACAGATTCCATGCTCTAGAAAATGTTAATTTCAATTCAATAACTGGAATTAAAGCCAATGAATGTTTAAAGTGTAAATATTGTTGCATTTATACATACAGCCAATTTGCCTGAAATTAACTGTTGCATACAAATTTTAACAACTAGTTCTTAGGGCTGGAGTATCAGATTATATACTTTGATAATTTAATGTGGGTTACAGAAGCACACTTAAGACACAGATGATGACTTAATTAAGTCTTTAAACTACAGTTCCATTTAAAAAAAAAATAAAAATCAAGCACCATAGGTTCTTTAAACGGATCCCATTGCAAATGGCACACATAAACTGACAAATATAATCTCTAACACTTCTTTCTCTGCTGCCTGTTAAAAACTTCTTTATTTCAGTACCGACAAACCCTGTTCCTCACCAGGAGGAATATCAGGGCAATGCTTGGTGTTTCCTTCTGCTTTTTACTGTGTGATGTGTGGTGGTGATGGTCAGGGTTCTTTCTACTCAAATTTCTTAAAAACACTTGGTAACACTGTTTACTTGCTTCCTCTTTGTTCACTCAGATATAAAATCCATGTTGCATCCAAGTTTTTCTCTACATGGTGTGTTTTACAAATCCTTGAGATTTCTTCTCTGTTTTCTTTTTTACCCTGAAACAAGTTTTACCCAGCTGCCAAGTTTGTGTTCCTTTAGTGATCAGTAATGAATCATTAGTGATTTGTGCTTATAGCCTGGGACATTGGCTATCATCCCATGCTTGCACTTTGAAGGCTATTGCTGTCAACTTGTGCTTACTCTTTTGGGAGTCTGTGATACAATCCCATATTTCTTCAGTAGCCTTTAAACTGTGGTTTCATTAGCACAAAACAGTCCATTGTACAAAATACATGATTCATTAGAAGATGCAAGCACTTAAACATGTACAGACATACAGGTAGCTACTTCCAACCAATTTTTTTATTAATTACTACAAAATCACTGATTCACTATCAAAGTTACTTTATAAAATTCCAACAAAGTAGATTCTTGAACACTCTAACTTTTTTGTTTCAAATTTCTTGATCTCTTTTTTTTTTTTTTTTCATGTAAAAAAGAAAAGAGCATTTGTACTCAGGAAAAGTCAAATGCCAGGATACTTTTTCTCTTTCTCTTGTGGTTTTTTTTTGCTTTTTGGGTTCCCTTCCAGTTATCAGTATAATTAATCAAAAGCTATTTATATCCACTCTAAAGTCTTTATTTGACCTTGTATAATTTATTCAGTGTTTGTAACTTGCATCATATAAATAATATGATTTTATTTTTGGTGGTGTATTTTTTTTCATGATATCACAGTTTTTCCAAAGTCTTACTTTTGAGTATTTTGATGCACTTTAAACTTTAGCTGCAGATGAATGAAACCCTTCCAATAGACCAAACATCTTATTTTTTTCTTTTCAGTTGAAAAGTTTAACAGATAGAGTATCTGTGGGTTGTTTTCCTGAATTTCTCAGAAGAATCCTCTGTGATTACACTTATAGATACACTTTCAGATTGTTTGGCTGGAGAGGGAGGAGGTAGCTGAATGTAAAATAAACCTGTAAACCATATTTAACCTCCTACATTAAAAGTCAAATTTTGGTTTCATAACATCAAAGATTAGCTTCCCACTGGTAAATTGCTCTTTTCATTCCTAATGTAGGTGTTATCTCTATTGTCAGAGAAGAAAACTAAACATTTTTTAAGGCCTTGTAAGAGTGTTAAAGAGAATCTTTCCCTTTGTGTCCACTAAATGTAATGTTAAACGTTTCTGCTTGATTTAATGCATGACAGGCAACTAATAGAAAAATATGAAATCAGGAGGGTGATTAAAACAGATCTCTAGCACTTAGTAACAAAGATGAAAAATAGATTTCTGTGAAACTATATCTCACTGAAAGTTAAGACACCTAGGATGTCCCAAGGGAAAAAAAAATACTCAAAATCCCATTTACTGACAGAGAGCTTAGTCACTACTTTTTTTTGAAACTAGGTAACTGAAGTCAAGCACACATCTGTGTTCAGAAGAAGGCACTACTGAAAGAAACCTGTGTTTTCCAATGGATACAACATATAACTAAGAAATGTAGACCTGATGTGCATTTCCTATTCTCATTTCTTTGCAGTTTATACTTTACATTCCTTGGACTTAAACAAACAACAAACAAAATACAAAAAACAACAAAACAAAGAAGTGAACAGAAATTAAATCTTTTCTATCATCTAAATGTTCTAATAATAAAATTCTACAGATTAAGAAGAATAAAATTTGGGCACCTAAAACCCAGTTCACACAACTCAATATTCCTGTAAACGCTACTCTTGTTATTCTACAGAAATTCTAAATATTTATGTATATTTTTACTTGCCCACCTCTATTAATCTCCTGCATATCTAAGTCAATGTAATAGAATTTCAGATAGTCATCACTGAAACATCACAGTCAGTCCAACACTCCCTATATCCATTGTTCCCTTCCTAAAGGTATGAGCAGGCATTTGTTTTAAATCCATCTAAATTAGGATACAAAAGAATGTCATACAGTTATTGTTTTCTTTATAGATTCCTTGAAATCATATTGGATCCTGAAATTGGTAATAATATTTGACTGCAAAACAGTTCCCTCTCAAGTATAAAAAAACCTCAACAGATACTTTTGAGTATCATTTAGCTATTGAAAAAAGTATTTATTATATTGTATAAAGGGTGGTGTCAAGAAGGAAGAACTCTTTACTATCTTCTAAAGAAAGCAGAGAAAACATGCATAGAGAAGCAGGACTTAGAAACTGTCTTCTTCCAGTACTGGAAGGGTTTAGTGGAGCCTTAGGTGATTTGCTGTGTCTTGGGTAAAGGATCTTAGTTAAACAATACTGCATTGGCAGTATAGTATAATACTGCCAATTTGTAAGTCATATCTACCTCTTTCTCCTGAAGCATTAACTGTACAGGCAAAATGAATGGTTGGGTTTTTTGGTTGTTTTGTTTTGTTTTATTTTGTTTGTTTTGTTTTGTTGTGGGTTTTTTTACAACCACTAAACTGCTACCTCCTAAATAAATCAGAATAAAGGAGGAAACCTACTCTTTCTCAAAACAGCAATGCTTGAATAACAGTAGGATCTTTACCTGGAACTACTTCATATGGAAAATGCAGTGAAGTTTTTTAATAATTAGAAGGCTTATAATTTTGGCTAGCTAAAAACATAATTTCCATTTTAATTAAGTCCTTTGTCTTATAAATGTGCTACCAGCAGTCTGTCTGATGGTAAACTCTTACGTTAATGTTGACACTATTTTGTATGCTACAGCACATCTTGTGAGCCACTGTTTAGATCCTAAGTTTCCATGAAGACATAATCATGTAACCTTTACCACAAATTTAACAATGGAATAGAAATACTATGTTGTAGACAATCCAGATTTTTGCACTAAATATATAAATTAATTGTTTCCATAATTCTTCATACCTGAAAATGAAAGAAAAATCAGATTAGTTTCAAATCCAAGGAAAGCTAATGACAATTGTGAATCAGTACGGTTTCTTTTTTGTATTACTTCTGACTGACATAAATTCTGTTCAAATCACTATAAACTAGAAGTATTATTGGATATTAAAAGTATGCTTTGTCATGTGTATCTGTCATCTGCTTCAACTACATATTAAGCTTACTTGATTTAAAAAAAAAGATATTTAATTTCTCTTAAGATAAATTTATTTTTTATGGACATGCTCCTGACAGTAATAATAAAAATTCCATGCACATACTCTCTCCAATACATGCTTTATATTGAAATAATATATTTTCTTATATTGCCATTCTTATGAAAGAACTTATGATATAAAAACACAATAAAAATACAAACTGTTTTATCTGAAGTGTATTAAAAGCAGACCAAAAAAAAAGGCAAAATGATTGTAAGAATTCTGTAACTTTTGAAAGATTTTTGTGTTATTCAAGCACTTTAAAAAACAAATATATTTGCATAAAGGATATTATTATTGAAATATAAGCTTTTTGATTTTAAAGATCATAAATACATATCTACCTGTATCCTCTATTTCTTATTTTTTGTTCTCAGTTGAAAACGATTGTAGATGTTAGACCAAGTGAATGCATATCCACCCACTGTAAATAGATATTTAACCATGTAACTAGATTTCAATATTATTTTAATTTTAATTTTTTTTCACAGTCTGTAAAATTACTGTCTCTAAAAGCAATCTGCAGAAATATTGCACTGCCTAATGCAGCAAAAATTCCTTTTGAATAGGTAGGAGTATTTTCTGAACATTTAGTTCGATAAAGAATCTTTTGTTGTTATATGTTACATTTAGGAAAATATGTGAAATAGGTAATGGTAAAATGTCACAATTTAAAACTCTAGTAAGTTGTCATTCTAGAACAGATCAACACATGAAGCCACATGTTGTTATTGCTACAACAATAAAAAATAAAAAATAATAATTATAAATTCATAGTACATATATAGTATATTGCCACTAGCATTCAGCAGAAACTATTTGCATACCCCGCTTTCAAACCTTAGAAGCACACAATGCCTATGAGGAATAATTTCTCCTTGAGACTACAGAAATAATTTTGTGTAAAAGTTTTAGCCTGTGGGAATAGTTGTAGGGTAAAAGAGGGAACAGGGAATTGATCTGTGTAATATTGTTCTCTAGGAAGCCAATAGATTTTATTTCTGTCAAAACAGTGTGATTCTGCAACCCTTGCATAGTTCCATACAATAGGGTATTTGCACCTCTAGACAGGACAACCGCAATCATAAATCTTGAATGATTCCAGCTTTAGAGGTGTTTCAAAGAGTTTTGTAGCAGGAATAGTCAGCTTTCAGAATAGCTGTGTTATAAGAGATAGGCACAAACCTCTGCTCCCAAAGCACCAAGGGTACTTAAAACAACCCATCCCCCTACCCCCAAAGAGATGATCACCATTTTGAAAAATTATGTAGATTCATCATTTCTGTGAGCATTTTTCAGTACTATGCAATCAGTCATTAGTGCTATAGTGATAGAAATACACATCAACTCAAAATTTGTTCGTTTTGTTATTTCCATAGAAACAGTTCTCTCTTTCTCTTTCTGTGCTTATAGCTATGAAAAAGAAAACAGGACCAAAACGACTGTTAAATGTGGAAAACAAATGGAATAGTCTGGCATTGTAATTTTCTCCATGCAGAGTGTGAACTGGTGAGCAAGATTTCAAGCAAAGTAGGTGCACGTCCAAAAATTCAAATGATAGTGGAATCCACACCCTGTGTTACCAGTAAGGGAAGGGCAGATGTCTCTCAGAGGGTCAGGCTTAGCTGATTGGAGCTGGTTCCCTGCTGCCCTCCCCTCTAGGGACTCCCATAAAGCAGCCAGTGTGTTGCAGGGAATGAACACTCAGAACTCCAAGTGGCTAAGGAGACCATCAGGCTAAGCAGGAAGTGAGGGCCAGTGTCAGCATAACATCATGCTTCTCCTAGCAAAGAAGACAAGAACTCCATCACAAACCTTACATCCCTCCAGGCAGGAGGACCTGTGTTACTGAAATTTATTGCACTATTCTAGACCAGGAATTAATATTTTTGTAATTGAACTAATAATATGGACTATCGTACTGTTAAAACATGGATCAGACTGACAGTAGATCCTTAGCTTCACATATAAGGGTGTGCTTCTATTTTTGCCCGTAGCAAGATTTTCAGTATAACAAACCCAATAATATTAGTGATTTGGGAATTGAAGACTATGACACTAGTGAGAGATTATATATCACCATAGAGAGAGTTCTTTGCCCCTAAATGCATCCACAGTTAACCATGCATAGGCCAGTGAGGTTGAGAATTATGTTAGGGATGATAGCACTTTTGCCACATATTCCAGTGCTCCATCCCAGGACCCATCCTGCCCCAGTAGCTGGGGTCAGGCAACCCAGCCCATGCCCCAGAACACTAGTGTGAGATGCAGACACAGCTTCTGATTTCCTGTAGCTGACATCACTGGCCAGCAACACTCACTACTCTGGTCTGACTCCAGTGGATGACATCAAATTTCAGACACACACAATTCAGGTCTGACCTGGTACTATGTCTTTGCAGTGCACGCACACACAGGATGGAGAGTAATATTATAGTGAAAGGTAGATGAAAAAAAGATTTAATAAGAAGACAGGACAGACTGTGTTGATCAGGCACATAGCTCAGTCAGACAAGTGTACTGACCTGTCCTATTTTGCATAAAACTTATCATTTTTATAGCCCTTTCTGCCTTCCTCTCTCTCTCTTCCCCTTTACTCTCCCCTCCCCTTGCCTCATCAGTTGGAACAGTCCCACTGATCTCCTCTAACATACAGGACCTCAGGTTTGAATCCTTATCCATTGAAAAGTCCTGATTTGTCAGCAGTTTTGTGACAGGACATTTGTGACTGAGCAGGTTTGTTTCTGGTTATTGTCTTTGTTGATTCAATTTGGTCAGATTTTTTAAATCTCTGTTCTCTTGCTCTGTCCTTACATTCCCAGATGAAATAATAAACATGTTCACACCTCACATATTCTTACTACTTCATACCAATGAGTAGGTTTGTTATTAGGAAATGCCTTATAATTTTCTGGTCAAGTTTGTCTCTGTATCTTCTATCTTATGGCTCCTTTGACTGGCTGCCGCTAAAAGAGCAAATACTCTCCTTCCACATGCCTTTCTATTTAGATAGATCTTGTATTGACATTAAAAAAATAAGAAAAAAAAAAAAAAGGTAGATGATTATTTTAGGATAATTAAAAATAATTAGGATAATTAAAAATAATACAACCATTATGCTTTAGCAGTGTATAAACAAATAATATTTATGCACTTGCAATGAAAGGGTTTTGAGCCTTAAGCCTTACCTAAATGTGTGCTACAAAAACTCAGGCCTTGGTGTTGCCTTGGGTATGTAGTATGAGGAGAAATGGTAAAGTAGGACTATCCAAATGGAAAGGAGCATAATGTAACAATTATGAATTCTGACTAGAAAAGTTTCCTAGGTAACACTTTTGAAGCTGATTCACACTCAATATCCTGCAGCTTCATAATTTTCTGTAAGAAAATAAGATTGCAGGAAATAAGACTTAGTCTACAATATGTTCATGTTTGCCACAATATTTCTTTTCTTTTTAGAAATAAATTTTATTCAAGTGGAGCTTGAGGACTTCTGGCATGTTGTTCATTTTTGACAAGGCCACGGGACAACCAGAAATGTCAAACATGTTATAGCACACAGATTGCTGGCACAATATACATTAAATATATCTAATATATTGGCTGTTGATGCCAACAATCTGTTAAAGTTGAATCAATCCAGTGTGCCCCAAATATGTCAAACACACGATGTTTGTACACATCAACAGAGCAGCACAAGCAGAGAGGGAGCTAGGGTTCTGGTATTTTTATGAACACAGCTTATAAAAAATGAGGAACACAAAATGCAAACAAACATAGGTAAACGCATGAGACCGATGACTACATTTGCCTTTCTATTCAGTATTGTCTCTGCTTAGCAAGGAAGTGAGGCAGCCTTGGTGGTTAAGAAAATAATTTTTAAAAAGCAAAATAAATATTTTATTTAATTAATTATTTTTTCATGATATTATTTTTTTATTACTACTTACAAAAATGTATATGTGTATTCAAGCAATTCTGTAGAAGATAAAGGTTTATTCCCAGAAACATTTATTTGGTAATATCTCAAGGCATCTTTTAGAAACAAAAAAATTGGTGGACTATGTAGTTCTTACTTAAAACCTAAGGAAACAATAACATTTGTACTTATATGCATACATTCGGCAGTACATTCTCACCTGGCCTTTTAAATCAACAAAACTGACTGTCCATATGCTCAGCAACTGAAGAATTTCTTTCAATCTTTATCAGAAATTGAAACCTTAAGCGTGATATCTTTTAACAACAGGTACTAGAAGAATAATGTCTCTAACAAGTATTAAAAAAAAAAAAAAAAAGATGAATGTTGCTTGTAAATTATCTGAATCAAAACAAAGCCAAAACAAATGATCAGAATAATAAATATATTTAAAAGTACAGCCTCAGATGAAAATAGACTAGTTCAGAAAAAAAGCATGCTCGTGTTAGTTATTGCAATCAAGCAGTTTCCCCTAATAGACTAAATCTTTGTAAAGTTTTCTGACAAGAAGCTAGGTGGTGTGCATAGGTAAATATTACATGAACTGTTTCATCCTAAAATAACAGATTCAAATTAAATATTTTGTATTCACTCTATAAATGTAACATATTTACAATTTTGTTAATTACATAAAAATCTAAAATTGCTCACTTTAGCAATTTTATCTGTTCAGCACTGGCGAGGCCACAACCTGGAGTACTGTATCCAGTTCTAAGTTCCCTAGTAAAGGGAGACAAATATATGTGGGAGAGACCAGTGAAGGTGCACAAGGATGATGAAGGGACTGGAGTATCTCACATATAAGGAAAGGATGAAAGATCTGTGATAGTTTAGACTGGAGAAGAGAAGGCTCATGGGGATTTTATCCAGGGTATTGATCAACTGACTGAAACATTCAGATTGGTCTAGACACAACAGGAGCTGTCTGAAGCAATCTGCAGGACAGCCCAAAATTCATATTGGAATAGTTCCTATACTAATGAGTTAATTTTTTATTGTGGAGTTCTGGACTTCAATTGCCTTGTCTTATATCCGTTCATTGTATCAAACAAGTTCATTTATGCATTTTATGAGCTGAGAAGCCTGTACCACTCATGGTACAGGAAATTATTTAATTAAGAGCATTGGAAGCATACATAGGCACAGTTCTGATACCCAACTACACCATCATTATAACTGTAGGACGAACATGTATTTCAGTCCCGATTGCTCTGTTCCTGAATCCAGAACCAGAATCCAGCTGCCTGAACACAGCTCCCGTCTGCTGTGGGGCCCAGTCTGGGACTCTACCAGTGCCTGCTCCACAGCATCAGTAGTGATGGTGAAGTAATTACCATCAAGTGAGTCGGGTTTGATACTAGTTTTGTATATATTTGTATATATTCAATTTATTATCAATTTATTTTAATTTTCATTCAAGTTGTTCTAGTTTCCTTTTCTAATCATTAAGTCTCTCTCCCTTATTCCCTTTTTATTCCCTTCTGGGTAGGGAGGGAGGTTGAGACCATCTGTTATAGGTCTAAGGGGCCACCCTGACCCTAACCTATGACACCAGTACAACTTTTTTTCACTGAAATAATATTACTGAAATTAGTAAAACTAAATAGAAGTAAAAACTATTCAGATAGCAAGGTTATTGTGATTAAAATTATTGTTGACAAGTGTGTATGTAACTGTGTACATTTTTTTTTCTGTTGCATGCTGTATTTTATGGTGTGTAACTGAAGAAGGCTATGTGAGTCTCCCAGGGGATTTTAAAGGAGTTAAAATATGCCACCAACATCCCCACCTTTTTTAGTAGCTTGAAAAACTTTGATTTTTGTGGCCTCAAAAGAATTTTTTCTTCTTGTAATACTGAATCACACACTGTTAGTATTAACATTCCCCGGGTGTACGTACAATTTGTTGCTTTTTCTTTTGAAATGTTTGATGCTACATATTTGAAGAGGTAATAGCAGCATGTTATTGTGAACTGAAGACAAAGACTGGAAACATTATATGTGAGTTAGCTGTAGCTTGACCATAATACATTTTTCTAAAAAGAATTTATTGAGTTGCTCTTTGCCCAAACATGAGTAATGACAAATTTTGTTTTGACATTCCTCTACCTTACCAGTCTCATGGATATGTCAGGATTGCAGATTGGAGTTTGAAGGAAAAACAAAACAAAACAAAACAAAACAAACTAGCTAACAAATAAACAACAACAACAACAATCCACTAAGGAAGGTTTTAACTAAGTTGAAGCAATGTATAGGGTTGCTAAAGGACAGAGCATCTGGGTTTTTGTCTGGGACTTACACAGGAGACTCACCTCACTGTTTGGATCTAGATCATGTCCACTCTTATAATGCTTATAATTACTTCTTAGTATAATTAAAACCTAGCATTATAATTTAGATATTGTGAATGTGCTACTGCAGTATGCCTTAGAGTAAGATTACTCAACCCTATCCTTTTCAAAAAGTTACATTCAGTTCCTCCTATAACATTTTTAATAAAAGTCTCTATATGCAAAATAGGTGTATTTAAATTTCCTTTACACTTAATGGAGATGCATGCAGTGAATTAACAGATCCCAGAGCATTATCTAATTTAGCCATATGGGTGGTTACATTATTATTAAATGGAACACTTGACATTGTTGACTACTCACTATATAGCAAAATGTATATATTGACTATACTGATTATGAAGCCATTTAGGTCACATATAGGTGCAAGCTAGTTGTATGCATCTGGAACTAAATGCTGTTGCTAAGTTTAATTTTGCTGAATTGCCCATTGCCTATGCTGGTTTTCACTGTATTTTTTTTTATGTGAAAACTTTTGTCCCATGAGAATAGAACAAGGCTCACATTCATTCTGTGAGCTATCCATATGCACTTCATCAAGTCATCTCACTTGGTATTCTGTTTGCAAGCTCCCTCTATGTAGAGCCAAAATTTGCTCTCAAAACAATTTCATTTTTAGGAATGATGATCATCTTCTTGAGATGCCCACATATTCACACTTTTTCCTAAGAGTGTTTTCAGTGTATAACCTAAATTTAGATAAGTCAAAATCAAGCCAGTAACAGTATATGTACATTTTTTTTTCTGCCAATTAACATATATATCTTCCCATTTTAGGGTAACATTCTATGTGTTACTAGGATAGGTTTGCTTTCATATTAGTTAAGCAAACAAAGCTTTCAACTGAAAGGTTTTAGCAGAAATTTACTATTATTTTCTGGGATTCATCTTCTGTTGAAACACTATCTATTTATCTTTTTATACTTTACAAAGCAGTGGTATATATATTCATCGATTGCAAT
>JAOEGS010006762.1:79211-90318 GCA_025447755.1 Corythornis vintsioides | reverse complement strand
GGTTTTTATTTTTTTTTAATATATATATATATATATATATATATGTATTTAGGGGGAAATGAATCAAGTTATCTCAGAGACGTATTTTGGAAAAAGACTTATTGACTGTATTAATGAATGTGCACAAGAACTACTCCTTATGAAGAATGTGAGAAAGATGAGCAAAAATGGTCACAGTTTTTCCACATATTTACAGGGAAAGGCAGAAAAATGTACAAAAGAGTACTTCTTCACTGAACATGCCCCAGCTCCAGGCACATCAGGACTAAAGGCAGGGAAACTCTCCAGTGCTCTCAGCATTTCTGCTGGAAGTCAGGCCATGTGGAGGAGGAGGAGGAGGAGGAGGAGGAGGAGGAGGAGGAGGAGAAGAAATCTGCCAACTTGAATGAAGGAGAAGAGAGGACAGCAGAGATAGGCCAGGATGAGGGGAAGATGGAAATACAGAAAAACAGGATGAAGGGCAAATCAGAGGCCAAAGCTGTAGGTGACAAAAAGGGCAGGGAGACTGAAGAAGAATCCTCTTTCCACAGCCTCAGCATCCACACATGTCTACTGGATGTTGAGAACCTACTGGCACAGAAGGCAAGCAAAGAGCGTCCTCCAGCAGCAGATGGTGTCAAAGTATAATACCCCACCACTGCTGTAAGCTACTCACAGACACAGACCTCATGCTGAGAATCAGAGGGTGCCAACTGCAAATGAACCACAGCCTCCATCTGCCTAAATGGGATTAGTCCCGAAACCAAGTAAATTACCTGGAAAAAAACCACTCTGCACTCAGAGACCAGTGACATTGGGCATACAAAATTTTGGAAATGGCCACATAGAGACTGTCTGTGCCATTGCTCATTTGGCCCTAGTGTATGTCTGCCTCACAAAACAAAACTGTGATCATGATCATAGGATTGCCTACAGTTTTTCTTCCTCAAGACCTCTGCTCTGCTCAGTCCCCACGAAGATTCAGCTCATTGAATGCCGCATTAGTCATCATTTCTTTTCATTATCACTTAAGTTGCTTCCCCATTCCCTCCTACTCTCTTCCCCTTCCTCCATCCAACTACTGCCAGCATGGATTACACTGGAAGTACCTAATCTTGCTGTCTCTACCACTCTCACAGCCTGATGTGCTCAATCTCACAGGCAGGGAAGTACTTGTCTCCACACAGCAGATGGAGGAGGGAGGTTAAAAGAAGCGAAGAGACTTAAAGTTACAGCGAAGTCTGCAAGAGCAGAGAGCTGAACATGGATTTTCGACTCCCAGGCTGACACCCTATCCCAGAGAGATCCTTTCTCTCTCCTGACTGCAAGAGCAAATTTTAATCTCTTCCTGAAATTGTTTCTGGTGTTCATCTGTGGAGCTGGAATGCTTGGCACTGGATTAATCTTCATAGGATGGCTGGAAGAAGTTTTTCCTGAACAGACAGAAGAGAAAATAGAATCTCAATGTCTATCGCTAATGTCTAATCTGCAGTTTGTGCAAGTGCCTGTCTAAAGACTTGCAGCTCCCTGCTTTCCAGCCCGCTCAACCCTGTGGTGCACAGGGGCATTCGCAGAGGAATTCTTCACAGCCTCCTCCTGCTGCTGGGAACACAGATCAGACCTCAAGTCTTGAGTTGGGCATCCAGAAAATGAGGAACAAAAACTCAGTTGCCATGCAAGAACATTTTAGCTTAAGACTCTGGAATAGCATCAAGAAAGAACAGAGCAGTAGAGGCAGGAACAGGATCCAATTCTCCAGGACAACATTTAACAGGCTTCACCATAAGACTGTTGTGATTTTCTGCAATTACTTGCTTCATACTCTACACACTTCTAATTTTGACAAAGGAACAAAGTAGAAATCATATAGGCAAGAGTCTACTTTACACCACACCCCTGATTCATCCCCCAAACATGCTGCATCTTTGTGCAGTGAATGAAGCAGGCACATTTTGTAAAAGATACTTATGATTCTTCATTTAGGTATAGTATCAAAATACACACATGTAACAGGGCAAGGCTAAAGTGCAGAGCTATTTATTAAATTCTGTGTGCTCGATTTTGATGTTAAAGAGGACTCTCTAAGTTTGTTTTTACTGTACTGTATTGGCTTATATGGCAGAGTCTGCAGCAATATCTCATGCATAACATGTACGTTGCACATGATCAAAGACTTGAGTGTCATCTTCTTCCCTGGAACAATGACTGCCTAAAGCAGCAGGAGCAGAAATTATCTAAAGGTAGTGTTAAACAAACCTCCTTCTCCCCTCTGGGGAGAGTAAGCAGTCCAGGTGAGCAATGTAGGAGGGGTGAACAGTCTGCTTTGTGTTAGACGGGCAGAGAGCTCCACATGAAAGCAAAGGAGCTTTGCAGAAGCATGTCCTGACTCCCATCACTGGAGACTTAATGATGGTAATTCCCAAAGGATGATGCATGCTGACAGGCTTTGACACAAACTACCCCAGGATAATATTAATATGTATTAAAGGCTCAGGCAACTTTATTGGGATGGGCTTGATCAGTAACACATTTCAAGAGAGTGTCTCTATCATCTGCCTGAATGTAAGGAAAGAAGGAGGGAGGGAGGAACACATTCACAACCTTATCTTGCTTTGGGTAGTTTTTAGAGACAAAAAGGTTGATCTGTGATGAACTGAGCACTTGGCACAGCTCAGGCATTGGATCAAGAGCCTTGGATGCCCCACCAGGAATACAAATATCATTGCGAGGCAGTTAATGTTAGAGTTTGTCTGCGTTATTAGTATCCTCAACCCTCCAACATGGGGCCAGGCACCTTCTGCAAAGACTTTGTGTATCGGGACCATCTATGTACCCCTTGGAAAGGAGAACTGCTTAGGAGAAGGTGTGGGGGCTCTGCTATCACAGCTCTGGGGGAAGGGGGAATGGAAGAAAGAACCACAGATGCCTTTGATCATGTGTAATGTTAATGCAAGTGTTACACATCAGAGACTTTACCACAGTAACTAGCATATAAACAGGAGTCTAGTGTTAACAAGGAGGACTTTTTGAATATGTTTGTACATTTCTGAATCAAAGCAATTTCCCTAGTCAACAATACATGACAGTGGAAGAAGTTCAGAAATAAACCAGCCTGACATGCTTAGACCTTTAATAGAATTTAGCTTCTTAGAACTAATTAAATGTTACTTTAAAAAAAAAAAAAAAAAAAAAAAATCCAAGTACTTGGGAAAGGTGCCAATTTGACAGCTCTGGAGAATGAAATAATCTAATCATCTCCAGAGCATGGGCAGCAGCAGGACAGGCTTCCCCTACTAACATGCCTCACGTAAGATCTGGAAGGACTGTTGATAGAAATAGGGTGCACGACTGCCGTGGTCTAATGACTCCTTTTGCCTTTTCTGCTGAGACTGCTAAAACATCTCTCATCAAGTACCATCTGTGGTGGTGATGCGGACACCTGTCTGGTAGGAATTGTTTTGGGACCTGCCAAACTCCTGTCATCTGCTAACCCACCACTGGAGCCCAGTGACTCTCAGCTCACTTCTCAGCCTGGGCACTGGGGGCTGACAGAATGCGCAGCAGCTCTTTAGCCTGTCCCACCTTGGGTAACCTCCACTCCAGCCCATGAGATGTAAACAGAAGGTACTCTGTTTAGTCTGCAGGTTTGGGCTTTCACCACACCAAAGCTCAGGCTCAAAAGAAGTCAGTCTCTGGCTGCTGTAGAGTCAAGGCCAGAATTTTTCAGGCTCTTTTTTCTACTCTAAGATAGGGAAAAAGTACACAGGAAGAGATGTCTGACATCTCTCTTCCTCTTCATGGTTCCTCCATTTTCTTGTCTTTGCAACAAGCCCCTGCATTGCAGTGATCAGCTTTCAGCCACCAGCTCTCCTTGGAGCTCATTGCTGTGCCTGGTGTCTAAAGCAAGAGGAAAATACTCTCTGGACCTTGCTGTGAAAGCTTTGTGGGGATTGCCAACTCAGCCAGCCCAGGCTGCAAGGGAACAACCCAAACACAGCTCTCCTCCTTAGAAATTTTATGCACCATACTTTTTACTTTTGTAGCAAAGCCACATGAACCTCCCTCCTCTGCTCCCAACACCACAAGGCACTCTGAGCACAAATCAATCCTCCCATTTCTTATTAAGCCAGAGCCTCAGACACTCCCATGTGTATCTCAAAAAACAGGTGCTTCTCTTGTTGTCCCAGACTGCTTTTAGAGTCCTTTTTTCCCCCACTCGGCCTGTCCTCCTTCACATTGTCATCACAGGACTGTCCAGACCTAGCAGCTGAGCTGGTCATATCATATGAGAAGATCCAATACGTTGACCTTGTGTAGGAGACAAGCAAAGGAACTTGTTTCTTCCTACCACACAGAAGCCAGCAATTCTCCACCTCTCCCTCCCATGCTTCAAAAATCTTCCATAATATACAGCACCAAAGTAACAAGCATGGAAGCAATCAGGTTTGTAACAGTTAGTATTAGTTACATGTCTGAATGGTGACCTAATTATTGTCATTCTTCACTGCTTAGAGGTTATCTTATTACTCTACACATTAAGACATTTTGAGATGTGATGCAAATGTGAACAAACACTCTTATGTTTGGAGTTAACACAGTCACAAGATCCTGCATATCATATGTTGGCAAGCACAGGAACTAACATCAAATGACCCACCCTTAAACCTGACCCTTTGCTGTTAATCATTAAAGGAGCATTGTGCTCTGCAGCCAGTACAATCAAAATGTGCAAACTCTTTGTAAATCCCTACACACAAGATGATTCAAAAATATCAGCTTCTTACAAGTTGTACAAATTTGAAGGTAAGATGTCCTCTAGACATATGAACATGGGCAGTGGAAGGTTAACTTCAAAACCACAATGCTAAAACAAACGCCTGTACTCAAAACAGAAGGGGAGGAAGCAATGCCACATTAACAGTGAAGGCAGAGATGGGCTTTTCCTTTCTGCATAAATACATTACTCCAGTTTTTTTGCTTGTTTGGTTTGTTGTTTTTTGGTTGTTGTTTTTTTTTTTCTTCACAGTATGATTAGAACCATGAATAAAATCAAGGGTACAATAATGCTACCCCATCACATCATTAGTGCATCACTGCTCCACAGGGCTGACCCTCAACACCAAGCAAATGGGGACTTCCCAAGGAAAATCTAGGCACAGAAAAGGTGTGTGTACTTCAAGCAACGACCAGTTTTTGTCAAGGAATAAATAGGAAAGAGCTAAAACTAAAAAAAACCAGTGTGTTCTCTGTGCTGCTCTCCTGTTGGGGATGATGCAAAACTGAGATCTTGGTTCTGTAGGACAACAGTCCCACAGCTTTCTAGCTCTTCTACCCTGGCTCCATTCTTGTTTGGGTCATTCCACTCTGCCTCCCCAGATTCCTTTCTGAAAGAAATCAAGACTAAATACAGCCCATAAAGTGTTCCTGCATTCAGGAAATGGACACTACTGTATTCACAGATTATTTTTGAACTTTCCAGCCACTGCTTATCAATTTGAGTTCCATTAATATAAATAATACCAGTTCAACATTAGTTTTTGAGTCCGTAATTACTGAAATTATTATGTAAGAGCTACTGGAGATGTTGCAGCAGAAAATACAGGCTTGATACATTTTTTAAACACACAAGCCCTTAGCAGGACCATTTTTAGGACACAGTAAAGGAGGAAGGGGAGAAAAAGGAAGGAGGCTCTCTCACTTGTAACCAAGGTCCATGTGCTGCGTAGGGGTGCTCTTCCGTAGCAAAGGCTCCTTCCACCCCTGTTGATACAAACGTGATTGCTGTATCCCCTGTAATACTTTTATATGTAAAGTGCCGTCCATGTAAGAGCCTTCCCCTGGGGAATAAAACACAAACATTAATTGACAGGGTGTGAGCAGCATTCAATGGAATAAAGATGGATCACTGCAGCTTCTGACATCACTGTGGGAAACCATTATGAAGGCAGCAACTATTACTTTTCCAGGAATATAGGAATGAATAACTCTACATGAAGGTCACAAGCCTCTTTCTGAGGCAGGAAGTTCCTGCTCTTATCTCCCCCCTTAATCTTGGGGCTTTGTACAGAACCAGGATACATCTAAATCCCACTGCCTGTCTATCACCATGATGAGGTGCTGATGTATGTAAGGGTAGGGGCCTGCCAGGCTTTCAGTAAGATGAAAACTGCAGAAAAGAATCCAGATTCCACACTGCGTGGTAATGCAAAGATGCATTCCTAAGCAGGCTCACTTGTGGGGCGAAACTTACCTACTATGACAATACCTAGTAATCCACTGCCCTGCTGCTTGACAATATAAGCTGTATTACTTATGCAAACACTTAGAAAATATGACCATCTATGGTATCGTTTTCCTTTTTTTTATTTAATGCTTTCCACAGGGAAAATCATGGCTTTGGTATTTAGGCTCAGAGCATGTGTGACACACATACAGGGAGTCCCACATTCAAGAGGAAGAACTTCAGGTAAGATACACAGCTCCTAACAGAGCTGCAGTTGCTTGGTGAGTTACCTGCTGGTTGGCTGAGCTGTGGTAACTAATCATGACAGACTGTTCATGTATTTATGATGTAAAATAAAATGTTTGTGTTAACTATCCTCTGGTTTCTCAACAGCACAGGTGAGTGTGCACCTGTTGCTGATAACTCTGATACTACAGACAAATAATTCATTATGCTAACGTAACTCAAACACCTGCAATCATTTGCCTATGCCCCAGAGTTCATCTTTCTGTTAAGGACTATGTTTGCCACAAGCATTTTTAAAAACTGTGCTGAATGAAATAATGGAGACCGAGAAAAGTAACTTACAGAAGTATGCACAGCCTGAACCTTCAAAAGACAATGTGTAGAGTGTGCACACAATGTTTTATGCCTGTGACAATGCAAGTAACATAATTTGTCGAAAAAACCACACTTGCATGTATAAACTGACTGCAAACGGGCTTTGTACAACCATTTGCGTCTGAGTCCATAAGCCAGAATTAACAACTTAAGAGTTTTCTTTGACATAATACAGTAAAACATCCATTCTCTATCACATTGTTGCCAGCATTAGACTAATAAAAAAATCCCTATACTAACCCTGACCTATTTCAGCACTCAAAATACACTGGAGGACATAAAAAGAATGAGAAACAATCTTACCATGATGAGCACACATGTAAAAAAATATTTTAAAAATCATCTGTTTCTAATGTGTTTTGGCAAAATCTCTCAGCTCTGGCCTTTCCAGCCTCATTGCATGCATGTCTGTATGGTGAATCAATGCCACAAGGCAGACGCGTCATGTTAGCACAAGCTGAGGAGGAGGAGGAGAAGGAGGAGGAGGAGCTTCACTCACCTTAGACAGAGGGGAATGAGCGCTCCAGACTCCTGGTTAAATTTCAGGTGTATGCTCTCCAGCTGTCTCGTTCGGATCAGCTCGTGAGGAATGATGGCTGCTGAGCTCTCGCTTTCTAAACTGTCCTTACGGCTTCTAAGAGAGACAAAATGCACATATTTAGGATCCCAGTGCTGTATGCTGTTTCTGCTGTGTTTCAGACCAATTGGGTGAACAGAGGGACACAGGAGTACATTGTCACAAAGACACAACTGAGTTTTCAACATCCAGACAGAGACACGTCAGATTCCTCAGATTCCTAGAGATTCCTCAGATTCCTAGTCCCAGCATGCTGTGCTTTCACCTTGATGTGATGACCCGGGACCTGAATTGGTGCACACACATGGTGCACCCCTTCCCAGAATACAAAAATTAAATTTCTGCAAAGAACTTGAGCAAAACTGCACTCTGCAAAACCCCAAACTGGTTTGGGTTTTATGGTTTGGAAGTGACTAGGTGTGCCCTCCTTCAGGCTTTTGCTTTACCTTTTTTAGGCAATGGCTTGTAGGAAAGAATTGTCCAGTCCTTTGCACCCTTGCTCAAATTGTTTCCAAACCATTTCTATGCACAGTTCAACCAAAAGGTTTCTGAGAACCCTCTGCTTCCACCAGTATCACTACAACAGCCAGAAGATGGACTCTACCTGTGATGAGTAGAACATCTGCAGACTGTTTGCCCTTGTGAGGCAGCTTTAAGACAATGCAGCTCTGCTTTCTTATTCATTCATTTTTGCAAGAGAAGCATATTGTGAGGCTGTGACTAAAGGTTATGTTGTTACCTGCTTAGAAACTTTGCCAGACAGAATCCTCCAGATAATAAACACTTCATATGTTCAAAGAGTGTCAGCAGGATCCCCTACTTAGTAGTCCAGAACAAAGAGTGGAGGAAGGGGGAGGCTACGATTTCTGTAGATGACATGGGCTGATGTCATGTATCTGATATGTGGTTTATATTTTTGTCACCTGGTGTTCCATGTAAACTTAACGGGAGGTAAGACTTTGTAAAGATAGTTTCTATAGTACAGAATCACCAGAGCAGGAAGACTGGGAAAGCAGGAGATGACACATTGTAATGTGGTTCCATTGTGCCAGACAGACCAAAGCCAAACAAGGCTGCAGCTCTGTTTGGGAACAGTGTTAAAACGGGCCCAGATCCTTCCTCCACCCAACTGAAGCTACCTTTAATGTACATCTGGAAATGACTGTAAAGAAATAGCTTGACCCTTATGAGCTGACTTAGATCACATATCTATTAGATTTTTACATTTCGGTGCTGTTCCAAAATTACTCCCATCTACCACACACACAGTAATGCAGTTCAGCGTGGCTTTCAAGACAGATCAGCCTATTGCTTCTGTCAGGTCATCTAGTCCCAGGTAAGCCTTTCAACCCAAGCTGCTGAGCTGCCCACTTTGAAATGAGGATACAAGCTAAACTCCAATACCTCACAGTATCTTCCTGCAAATACTCCGCATGGCCAGGTCAGAGACATGCAAGAAAACAAATCAGAACAGATCATCTCCCTGCAAGATAAACAACTGTAAAATGGGTTCCATGGTCTGCCTTAGCAACATACAAAAGCAATAATGGACCCAGTGAGGACACAGTAGGTCAGGATACAGTTTATGCATGGGGTGGGCTGATGGACTGACAGTCAGCAGAGTGTCAGTCTGGTGGGTTAACCCTGAAGCAAAGACACAACAGGCTTTGTAGTCTATAGGTGGCTCTTAAAGCTGTGTTTAATCTACTTCAGCAAACATTTTACAGCTCTTTGTAGGTGGGGTCTTCAAAGAGTGGAGTGGGCCAGCATTTTGCAGGCTGATTACCTGAGAAGTGCAGTTAACAGTTGATTAATGATCAGTTGACCTTAAGCTAAGCTTTGCCTCAACTTCCTTATCAGATCTTATATACACAGTAAGCTGTGGGAAAGTCAGCCTGTGGTCTACTGTTACCAATCATTCATTTATCAATCCCTACCAAAAGGGTCAGCCATTAGCAAAGCATGATTTTCAAGCAGGCCATAAGCTTGCACTCCCTAAATGCATTTCCAGAGTTTATACACCCTGGAGCAGATCAGTAGTTTCATAGAAATGTTATTGCTACAGACAAGAAACTCTGCCCTTCTCACCTGGACTGCCTAAGTGCCCTGGGCATGTCTGGTAGCATAACCTCCCAGGCAATCGCTGCTGTAGGTTCATGCTTCAGAAGGACAGCCAGCCACAGAACAGTTCCCCACATCCCTGGGCTCCAAATCCCTTGAGCTGAAGTTGGGTTTTAGGTTTCCCCCATGCCAGCCAGTACAGCTGCTAGGACAATGGGGCTGCAGTCCAGAGGGGAAACAGCCTCTGGTTGCTAATGCAATAATAAGAATGACGACAATATTCTGGAGGCAAGGGGCAAAGCTTTCTAAGTCTTATTAAAACCAGCAAATGCTGTTTGTCATTACATGCTCAAGAGAAGATGTTGTCTAATGTGTAACTATCAAACGGAACTGTCATGACTTTAAGGCTGTCAATAATTATGACTTTACATTAATAAGTAACCAATCCTTCTGTCAAAAAAGTGAGTGAAGCAAAATGGTAGTTAATATTTTGAATGACATTACATTATTAATAATTTCCACAAAATTTTTCCAAAATAGTAATGGTCTCTATTTCCTGTTTCACTGTAGTGGAGCTCACCCAATTTCAGCTATTTAAATTTAAGGATGAAACTCCAAGAGCAGAAACCAAATAACCTTCTATCTAAGCTACACCTTTCAAAACAAGTGTTGTGGGTTGTAAGCCACATGTAATGTATCAAGAGTCCACAGTGAAATCTCTTCAGACTCTGGCACATGTTACAGGACAGAGGGACTTGGGGCAAGACCCATTAAAGTTCTGTCTTTGAGAATGGAAAAACTCGTACTGACACTTCCAAAGGGTAATGGCACAGAAGAAGGGTTGGCAAGACTTCTAGGTTGTTATTAATAAAAGTTCATGTCATAACACACATGGCCATTCACAGCTTGTAGTTTTCAGCCTCAGAAGAAAATGTAGAAAGAGTTTGCTTTCTAATACTAAAATCCCTGGTTTTATGACTGTCAGTTACCCGTAAGCTTTTGCTTCCTCCACCCCATCACCAAATAAATCAAAAGCAAAAGCTAGTGGATTTTTACTTGTTATGACTAAGATCTAGCTCTCATGTAAAATGTTGCAAACCCTGTCTATTCCAGATTTAATACTTCATCCAACCCACAATAAAAAAAAAAAAGTTTCTCAGTGTCCAGAAAAAACAAGTCTGCAAAAGCCAGGGCTGCTGCATTAGGAAAGGCAGCAGATTTAAATGGAAGCAGCATGCCGGAAATGCCCCAGTTTAAGGACTGCACATCTCGTGTTTTGTGAAACTGGAGGGAGTTGGAGGAGATTAAAGCGCATTTCCCTCTGATTGGAGCTTGTGGGAGGTGTAAACGTGGGCAGTTGTCAGATTAATTCTTCAGATGATTACATTCTTTTTGTTTCTTTAAAGCTGTTTGTAGTTGGGTTTGATGTCTCCTGTTCTGGGCAAGTGTATTGCTGCAGTTACCAAGGTGACTTTAGCTGACTTTTAACTATTTTTTCCAGGTTAGGTTTCTACCAGTACTCTGCTTTTGGGTGGAGGAGAGAGGGAGGAAACTGTATTTGTTGTGGGTTGTTGTGGTGTTGTTTTTGTTTTGTTGTGTTTTTTAATTTACTTTAATTTTATTTTATATTTGAATCTCATGACTGT
>JAOEGS010006762.1:57578-79111 GCA_025447755.1 Corythornis vintsioides | reverse complement strand
AGTTTGGGCAGGAGAAAAAGCTGAGGTGGAAGGGACACAAAAACTTCTCTTAATTCTACTTTAATTTTTTTTTATATTTAAATCTCATGACTGTTGATTAACAGTCCACAGAATGAACCTTTTTTTTTTTCTTTTTGAGAGAAGGGGTTAAACTGTTGCAAAGGTGTCCAACACAGCCTGAAGCTCTCCCAGACCTCTGTCAAAACCGAGAAAGGGCCTGAGGAGACTACATGTCCCAGCGTGCTGTGCTTGTCGATGTGAGCAGCCACATGCTGGAACCTGTACTCTCCTGGGGGCCCTTGCTTTGTATTAAAGATGAGGATAGCTGCAATCTGCTTAATTTTATGCCAATTAGCAGCAGCCTGTGGGGACCCTGGAAAATTGCCAATGCAATCGCTGGGTTGCACAAAGTTTGGATGTCCCCTTCTTATAAGTCAAGTTTATAGCAACCTCTTCTCAAGCAACCCCAATGGCAGTTAATTTATGGTATTCAAGAATAACAAGGTTGATTGGATTAAGTTTATTTATTGTTGCATTGCATTTTGCTTTACAATCAGAGCACCTGATCTCATGGATCTGTCATGGAAGTAGGTCTTGGTTCCCTTTCAAGCTCTGTGGCTGACAGTGAGCACAATTTTGCTGTGTTCGCAGGTACTGTAATCACAAAGAACACGTTGTTGGAAGCTGGCCACAGCAGGGGCTCTTTTTAGGTGCTCACTGCATCACTAACCTGAGTTAGAGTCACTGTCCTTGCTTCCTCTGCACAAAACCCAGCACCATGAGTTTGCAAATGTAAACCATTAGTGCAAGCTTACACAGCTGGGAGAGAAAGGCTGGATCACTGGTTCCACACCCCCACCCCCCCCACCTTTCTTTCCCCCTCCCTTCTTCCCTTCCCAACTGTGGCTATTTCAAACCTCCTCACTCCCTAATGAAGATATGGTCAAAGATCACTTAAATGCCGGCAATGTTCCAGTGTCTTTCCCACAGTTTCCCCTGAAGGGTAAACCAGAAGTTGTGGGAAAGTGCCCTAAGCATCTTGGCACACAGAGTCATAGCACACGTCACCGAGGCAAGTGCAGAATCAGGGAGAACATGGTTATGCAGCTCCTGCCATGGTCAGGCTGAGACAAGGCTAGTCACAGTGCTCGAGTGCTCAGACCTGGCAGTTCATAATCCTTGTTAAACTGGACGGTGAAGATGTTCTGTGTGCATTTCCCATCATGGAAGGGCTCCAAGAACAATGCCACCAGCAACAATCTTCTTGCCATTGACAAAACCCTTTGGAAAACTGCATAACTGCCGTCAGTGCTTGCAGGGGCCAGACTGTTCCAGACTTGCAGCTGAACTGGGATTGAGAGATTTAGGCTATGGCACTGGCAGCCTGCAGACTCATGGGCAAAAGTCAAACTACACATTTATGCTTCAGGTTCCCTGTCTGTATACTGAGACATTATTCCACATAGGGGTGTTGTAAGGATTGAGTCAATGTTTGCAAAGCACTTCTGGATTCTTAGATGGGGAAAGCTATGCAGAAGTACAAATTATTAGAATGGTGACCGCTCTGCACTTCTACTGACACTGGTATTCCAGACATTTGCTCTTCTAGTTCACAAGCTTGTCACCCAGCACTCAGCTTCATACTGAGAGACACTCCCTGAAGTATATTGCCTGCCCCCATTCAGCATTTCTCACTCTAGCAAGACTCCACTGAATGGCATCTTGATGAGAGAGCATGCCTAAATAAGCAGGTCTGGGTCGGAAACTTACTGCTTGGTGGTTGCAGAATCAGAAAGTCTAGCCAGAACTAGATAGTTTCAGAGAATGCTGAAATGCTTCCCTTTATGTAAAAGTTTGCCTCCAAGAGCTGAAGACAGGAAACCAGCTACGCAGACAACAGCTCCCCTCTGCCCAAGTAAAGCAGCAATGAAAACACAGTGCAACTGGGAGAAGCAAAGTGCACACTCGCCTGGAAGGAAATCCTACATCTTGATATTGCCATCAGAGCTTCCTCAGAAAAGCTTGTTAATGTGCATTAACCCAATTCTACTCACTGAAAGGAGAAATCACCCATGCCCCAATTACCAAGTCAGAGAACTATATGGGCAGTGGACTCCAGTCCTGAAAGTGGTGTCACTGTTACTTGCATGCTCCAAACCAGGCACATCATGTGACAGGTTATCCTGGGAGAGAAAACCAGACAGGTTAATAGGAGGCCTTTTGCAGTGACACAACTCCTCCCTCTTCCCACAAGGGAAGTGCAACACCCTGAGATGATCAGGGTGCAGTGCATCAGAAGGTCACAGCCAGGACAGTCCTGCCAGCCCCACCTGCCACAGGGTTGTTCCCTGCTCTGTTTGCCAGGAACCTGTCCTCATTCCCCCGCACAGCTGGAAACTGTTCAGAGATGGATTGAATTAGCACATGGCACAGAGCTACCATATGTTCAGGTTTCCCTAGACTCAACCAGTATTTCTGCCTGGAAATTGAATGCAGATGATATTTGAAGTTTCTGAGGCATCCATTGTGGGTCTCTGACCATGGTGCATGAGAGAACCAATCCACAGTTACCTGTGAAATCCCAAACAGAAATATTGGAATTGGGCATGTTGAACCATGCAATTAACACCAGAGATGACAGAAAAGCCTTGTCAAAGTAATACAGCCTTGGGAGACCTTTTCCACCACTCAACCCTCACCTTCAGACACTGGGGATGTGCACAGGCATTGCTCCAGTTCTGGCACAACAAAATGGAGCAATTACTGGTAATTGTAGCCTCAACATGTCCAGTAATACAGCATGCTAGCTCTAGGTTTCCACTCCATTCCTCAGCTCACAGGAGCAAGTCAGCCAAGGAGCAGTAAAACATCACTTTCAGCAACACTGTGTGATCAAGGGGAAAAAAGAGGTGGAAAAGGTAAAGAATTCCCCAATCCCAGCCCTGGCTCTCACTGCAACTGTCACAAGTCAACTCCTCTGTCCTCATCTGTGGAGATACTACTCATCTACCTCACAGGAGAGCACAGAGCTAATTTCCAGGGACAATTAAAGACTTGGCCCCAGAACTTACTACATCAAGAAATTAAAACAGCAAATGAAGCAAGACTCCACAAGTGTCACTGAACTTTGACATCTGGAGCTTCTATCCCAGTGAGGTTTTAACAGCAGCAGTGTGAAGTCTGGCATCTAAATATTCCCTATGTATAACAGCTCACTGTACCCAACAAGAGTGAATCTGCACAGTTCAGGAAACTGGGAGCCCTGCCTTTCTGTTTGTCTGAGAACCATCTACTAAGCTGGTAGGTTCTAAGAAATAAATAATGTGCCACTGTAAAGTACATTTGTATTCATACATGCTTCATTTTTCCAAGCAGTAATCAAGAGCATTATGTTACCTATGGTTGAAATGATTAGTCATGTTTCCAAAGATTAATTTACATGTTCTTTTGTTTAATGCATACAAACTAATTTAATGGCTGCTTATGAACCGAACTAACAGTAATTTTGAGAAACAGATGTCCAATGCAGTTTTAAGCATTGAGTGCTTTTATTCATATCCCTAGGAGAAGAAGGGCTACACAGTCTACAGTAATAACACTAATGAATTAAAGTATGACAGCTGCCCAATAGGATTTTGACAGAAACCAGCTTTTTCTCAAAGCAACTTTTTTTTTTTTTTTAAGACTCTGGGACAGTGAACAACTGGTAATATACCTGCTATCATGTAACTACGGGCTTTTCTGGAGCCAGAACACAATCTGCAACCAAACAATGTCAGGTTTTTGCATAAATGCTGAAAAATAACTACACAAAGATAGGTAAATCTGTGTGGAATCTGGACCCTCCACATTTTATACAAATAAACAGTCAAATGTTTGATTGTTTCTGACACTACTTTGTGATGCTGAATGCAGAACAGGTTGTCTGCTTTAAATCCTGATAGATTATTGTGTGTGGGTGGTAGAGTTAGGATAAAAGAAAGGGAAGAAAGCTACTAGAAAAGCAGTTTGTGGCTGCAAATCCATGATAAATAAACAGCACATTCCTCTTCTGCATGAAGCCATTAGAGTCTGTGTCAGACTTTAACATCCTAACGTCAGCTGGGTGCAAATTTGACAGCCTGGGGTTCTGCAGTGCTCCCTATGGAAAGTATATTTGTAATAATTTGCCATGTCCCCACAGAGCATTTCTGTCAAGTTCCCAAGGAGCCTCTAACACACCAGTTGTTCACAGGACCCTTGCAACGAACCACGGGTTTGATATTTTACGGTCTGGTGTATACAGTGCAGGATATGATTACACACAAGCCTGCTTCCCATCAGCCAGCACCTCATAATCGTTAACATATTTATTCTTGTGGTGCCTCAAGAAGATGACATTGTTATTAGTCCCATTTTATAGATTCAGAACTGAAGCTCAATAACTAAATTACTTGACTTTGATTATACAAGATTTATAGTGAAGGACAGAACTGAGTCCCAGACCTACCAGGCCTAAGCAAAGGTGGCACCAGAAGGACTAGATTTATATGAAGAGTTGTCCTTTATCTCAAGTTTTTGTAAGCCTTATGAAATGACTCTATCTGCAGAGGGTTTTGTGCTTTTCATGTCTCAGTCTTTGCCACTGCAGATACCTGTAAGGAACATGGATGTAGATCTACTACTACATGCAAAAGCTGAACTCCCAAATTACATCCTTTGCAGCAGCTGGAGATGAGAGTCTCCAGATCATGTTGAACGACTTCACTCAAGTGCCTTAGACATGCTGAGATGGTGCATCAAGGAAGAGTGAGATCTAATAAGGTCTTCCTCTTCTGCTTCATCTACACCACACTACTGAAAACTATGGTGACTGATGAGTTTTAGCCAAAGACAGGGTAATCATCAGGTCTGATTTCAGTTAGGGGTTGTGACTAAACACTGCTTTCCAGCACAAGTTATCCTTCTCAGCACGGTCCCATTGTATCTGCTACAGAAACTGGAGAAGAGAATCCACTCTACAAGCAGAAAATTATCTTTTCCAGACTTCTCTCAAAGTAGCCAGTGAGACAGAGGAAGAAAGTATTAGGACACATTACAGTTTTGAGGAGATCTCCTCTATTCCTCTGATACTGTCACCAGAGCAACTGCCAGCAAGATACAGCTGATAGCTCTATTTCTTTAAGGGAAGAATTGCTGTTATGGAGAAACAGGCTAGCTATCAGCTTCCACAGTGGTAACCATAGACCTTAGAGAAATGTATTGATCTTCTAGGAGTTAAGACTAGAAACTAGCCACTCCTTTCATTGAGGCTCTAGGTCGTGTTGGTACACAGTTGCTACAGGTAAGAAAGATTGCAACAAAGAGCTCCATCACAGATATGGGGCTCTGCATTTGACTTCAAGCCTTCTTTTCTGTCTCAGAGCAGCTAAAAACCCAGGTAAATATTTGTGTGCTTCATCTGAGACCTCTGCTAACCTTTCACCACTTTGTCTTGAGTGTATCTCTGTTTATCTTACCCTGAGAAACATAAAGCTTGCCTATCTAAGTAACAGCTGCTTCCCAGTGTTAAGGCTTACCCATCAGCTGCCTCCCTGACCTGATGTTGCACCCCAAATGTTTCTTATTGTCCCCAACCACTGTGAACTCAAGAGTTTCTACTGGGTATGCAGATGCATGCAGGAGCTCAGCATCTCTGAGAAATCCTGCTCAACAGCTCAATTCTTTTGAGCCTTCCAACTCTGGGTGTGATTTCTGTGAATCAGATGGTGTAATTTTATTTTTTCACTGGGGCAAACAAGACCAACCATTGGTCCAGTGGGAGCAACGTTTAGGCAAGGAAGTACTACTCAAAATCTGACTCCATATAATTACTATATAGAGAAAATAACAGTATTTCTTAAAACAATAATAAGGCCATTTGAGGGTTTACTTTGTTTTGTTTTTTTAAAATAAGTGCCAATACCTTATGTTACTGATTAGTATGGTAACAGCATTTGACATTATACTTCCCCCTGACTGGGCAACACAGAAATATTCACATGTGAGGCAAATCAAAAGTCACCCACAAAACGGAACAGGAAAGGACATCAGGATCCTAACAAGTACAACGAGTATTTTTCTCATGAAATGCTTGAATCAAGAAAGAAATGGGAATTGAAACAGAACAAGATGCTGCTCTGCCTGGTACTACAGGAAAGAGATGGTTTCACCATGATCTTTACTCTTGGAACAAAAAAGCACAAATGTTCACTGGAGACTACAAAACTAAAGGAGATACCAAGATGAAGGCCTGCAGCAAAGATCCATGCGTTTCTGTATTACTTAGATGAAAGCATTAAAATTGACAGGAAGATACTTAACCAGCAACTGAAATAAACCTAAGAGGGGAAGGGGAGAAGCCAAAAAAGACAGAAGTGCAGACACTGCAGATGGCTTGAAACCACAGGTAATTTCCTATAGATCCATTGAAATAAAAAGTTACAGATGAGGAAAGACCTACAGGCCCACCTAGTCCCACTTAAATCACCTGTCAGCCTACAGACTATTAAAGACCAGGGTGGTATTGACATGTAATTACTGCCAGTACCTGCCTGCTTAAGCAAAGGAAGATCAAAGTAATTTTGAAAAAAAATAAACAAAAATCAACATTTTAACCAAAAGGTTTGTAATTATAAGCTTGAAAAGAAAATGCTCAGGCAAAAAAACATCAGCAAAGGCTCTTCCATGCCACCTTAGATACTGTTTGACACAACACATTTTAAAGAGCTCCAATCTGACTTCAAACACTGTACATTATGAGGAGCAGGTCCTACAGTACCCAGTCAGAGCTGAGCTACATTAGTAAGGTTTGTCTAAACCCTTCTCAAAACCTGCCCTCTGGAGTACTGAACCCATGAACCCAACCTGAACAACTCTTCTTCCTCTACACTTTAGCTTTGCAAGTATTTGCTACTGGCTTTCCTCTCCCCTTGCCAAGTCTTTTCCCACCCAGCTTTTGCTTTGTTTTCCATGCTGAGCTCTGTAGCCTCCCTCCTCCCACCACCTGAGTGTGCACAAGGAAACTTACGGTGCTCGGTCATGGTTCAACCCATTCTGTCTTTGTGCATTTATTGGAGGTAGAACAGGTTTGCTGTTAATCTCAAGCCCTCTCCGCAAAGTCTCCCTGATTTGCTCCGTATCTGCAAAGAAAAAGACTTTTAACAAGATTTTTCACAGACACAAGGAGATATTTCCTTTCATTTGTTTTTAAGTCCTGTTTCTATGGTGTGTTTCATCTAAACTCTTCCTCTTTGGAAAGAAATTAAGAGATGCTCAGGGTGAATTTGTAACAGCTCTTCCTGCACCCCAGGAGTTATTTCACTTCATAAAGTCAGCCTGAATTCTCTCTGTTTGGGCTGCAATGTTATGTCAGGCAAAGAAAGTTGGAAACTTGGGTTCCGAGCTTTCCTGATGAGGAAATTCTGAGTAGTTGTGAGTCCTTTCTTAAACGAGTTGTTTGCTGTTTCTGCAGCTCTTGCAGAACCTCCTGACTCTTCCAGTATTTGCACTGGAAGTCACTTTCCCCACTGGGCATAACAGGAATTTGTTTCTTTACGAAATGAGTGCAAGGAGGTTCCCAAATGTTTGCAATTCGCTTTGCAAATCTGTTGATTAATTTACAACAAGATTCAGAAAAGAAAGAAATTTTATGCAGGGCAAACTTTAGCCTCAAGCTCACATTTGAAAATAAACTGCAAATTATACAGTTCAGATGCAGTCTTATAATATGAAAAGGAAAAAGTCCAGTGGACAAATATTTTAATAGGATGATTTCCTACCTTTTTTAGAAGTCTCTTAATCTTTTTTTTTTTTTTTTTTTTTTAAGCAACATGGGAATCAGGTGTTCAAAAATACATCCAGATTATCTTAGAATCTTTTGAAGGATACACAAATATAATCATGTATATAATCATGTTTTAGGCTTTTCATTTGCAGAGCTGAAGGAAAATAGCCTTTTTTGAGCCAGTGCAGTTCAAAATATGTGCACAGAAACTAGAATGAAACATATATGTGTTTAAATACTTTTTTTTTACCATGGACTTAAAACCAAGAAAGATACCATTCCCCTGGAAACCATAGTTTCCTGAAATTCCATAAATTCCAGGAATTATTCCAGGAAACCTCAAGCCCTTAAATTTTACATTGCTTCACTCATTTGAATGGTGACATGCATAATTTCAAGCACGTGTAAAGGCTCTGGCATCTCCCTGTAGAGGGGAACTCCACCATATTTATTTCTTCTTTCTAGAGTTCCGTATTTGCAAGAATCATTTGAGTTCAGCTACAGCAACATGCAGTGTCAGTTCAACTTGCCTCCCAAGAAGGGGCAATGTCAATAAGGAAACCCAGCTTGGGAAAATGCAGCTGCTTCACCTTGTAGGTGTTTACAGTCCTGGTTTTAGTCAGTGCTCTGTTTAACCTTCCAGATTTCAATTAGAAATAGCCTAGAAACCAAAAGAAACATTTAAACAAAACAATGTCAAGATCTATTTTCCAATCTCCTGCCTTCCTCAAAGAGGTCACAACAAAACTTGTTTCCCTCCCCCAAGTCAAACTGAGCCTTCCAGTAACAGGGTGTTTGTTATGGAGCCCAAGATGCTGCACAACTCAGTCCACTGCCCAGAGCCAACAGAAAACGAGCTGAGAGGCCACAACAGCAACTCAGCTCAGGGTCTCTTACCTTTCCCAGACAGCCGCCGTGGCTGGGTCCCAATGCAAATGCTCCTGCTGTCTTCATCATCCTCTGGGGGCCGGCTGAGATCATCCCAGGCACATTTGGCACTCACCCCACTCAGGTTTGAGCCATCTGTCTCAATCCCTTTGTCGACTCTCTCCTGCTTGAAAAGATCCAAACCCCCAAGGCTTTCTTGGGTGTGACTTGAAGCTGAGCTGGAACCCACCCTGGTTCAATCCAACCTTCAGCAGCTCCTGCATATCCCCCCTTCATGGCCAGTTTCCACTCTCTGGGCCCCATGCTTTGATGTACCAGCTCACAGTGACTGCACATCGAGCCAGATGCGGGAAGCTGGTCTGAACTGGAACAAACGTTTTCTGTAGCAGGTTGGTCTGGACTCCCACCCCTTTCCCACTACTTTGCTTCATGGCCCTGGAAGGCACAAAGCTGGGAATGAGGTGGAAAACAATGGCCTAGGATATGCAGGGTTGTTTCTTTCAGTGTTTGGTCTAGTTTACACCAACCCAAATATTTATGACATTACATTATACACTGCCATAGGAAGCATAGCTTGGCAGTCTACCTATTATATATCAATGATAACAAACCCTTGAGTAACTAAACTTCAGTTCTCTTTCCAAACTTTCTAAGGAGTCTCACAATAAAAACAGTTCACATAAAGACTTGTCATTCATAACAGTTCATAATCTGCAAACCACCCAGCCAAGCACTGCTTTTCAGTTTGCCGGGGTGTTAATTAAAGGACTAATGCACAAGGAAACAGGTCTGCATACAATGTCAAAGCTTTTGCATAGCTTTCTCTATCAGAAAAATACTCAAAATCCCTTGCAAGTTGGACTTTCCAGCCACATAACCACCATCCGTGTCTCAGAAGGTGTTGCACACCAACCCTAAATAGATGGATACTCTCAGACACCATGCATTTTCTCAAGGACACGTGGTATCCACTGCCTGCAAGTTGCCCTAAGCTACAGCCGAAACTTCCACAGAACACCTACCTGCTAGGGGAACTGATAACAGTCTGAATTTTCATCTATGTCCCACAAGGGGGTAATGTTGAGCTGAACAGACTTGGGGCTGAGCTACACGGAGGAAGAGCTGCTCCTACTGCTGTTACCTCTCCTCTGGCACTGAATATACCAGATTCGTTTTCTCCTCTTCTTAAAGGAAAACTTCTGGAACCAGCAAGATCTCCATCTCAGTGCATACATCTGGGTCACCTCAGAATAGATGCCAAGTCCCACTGCTTGCAGGACAAGATACTTTGCAGATTTGAAGAAAGAGCAGAGCTGTGTTGTGCACAACAGGAAAAGATCTCTCCGCTCATTATTACTACCCTCTAGCTTGACCTTGCCACTGGAGTTAAGAGATTGTGGGAGCATCCAGTGCTTTGCAAAATCTGTTCCCTAAGAAGCAGTTTCCAAACTAAACTCACAGACGTTCCTCCCTCTGCCCAGCTGTGCATGCTGCGCCCTAGAATGAGCATTGCTGTTCTTGTAACCATTCAAGAGGATTTGAGCAGCTGAAAGATAAGCACGAGCGCTCAGGGTGTGGTTGCACAGCAGTTTAAACTGATGTAATTCGCAGTGGCTTCAGCCCCACCCTCATCCATATGCTCCTACCCTTTTCCTTGAGCCAGATCCTTTTTTTTCTTTTTCTGTTGGTTTTTTGGGGTTAGTTTTTTTTTGTCGTTGGTTTGTTGTTGTTGTTGGTTTTGTTTTGTTTTGGGGTGGGGTTTTTTTTGTGTTTGTTTTTTTTTTCCCCTCAGCTGGATTATGTCACTAAACTGTCTCTTTTTCCCCAAGAGCAGAGGCAGAAGCCTGTGGCTTGAGACCAGACCAGTCCTGACTAACAATTTAAGCATTCAAGAGTCTGCCTACCTTCTGCCTCAGTCCCTGAAACACTACTCCTCACTGGGGTCTTCCTGCTGCGTCACAGGAAACTGACTTCTATGAAAGCGTAATGGAAAAAACTGACAAATAATAAATCTGCTGGGATTTTGTTACATCCTTAACATAAAATTAGATGTTTCACTCAGAAATAGAAATTATGGAAAAAACCCAAAACACATACAATCCTACATATGCAAACAATGCTCTTAAGTGAGATTTAGCACGTGGCTCCTTCAGGAGCCCTCTGTGGCACTCTGTGAGGACCCAAGTCAGCTGGCATGGGGAGGTTTAACTTTTCAGCACAGTTTTCTTTCCAGTGATTAGGAATGCTTGGGAGAGCCATCAAACTTTCGCCTGAGTAGGGAGCAGAAGAGCCCAGAGGGCCCTGCGTCCTCCATTGGGCAGAGGCTCTGGTGGGATGTGCTTCTTCAGCCCTGAAGCCAGGGCCCCCACTCACAAGCTGTGTCTGGGCCTCTGGATGATGCGCAGAGCCTTGGGGAGGAGGAAAGGGACTCATCATCTGCATCTCAGCTGGTTTGCAGAGCACTTCCTCAGGGGAAAAGCGCTGCTCTGTTGGAATCCCTTGGAGATCAAGGGGGGCTGATGGAAATGAGCTGGCTTAAGACAGCCTAGTTTGCATGCCTGTTTCATAACGTTTGTAAGTATTGATGTTGAAGGGGAAAGAAACCCCCCCAAAAAACTTTTAACCAGTGCAGACTGTCAGCTGGAGAAATGCACAGCTTTACCCCATCTTCAGCCAGCAAAGATGTGCCTGGGCTGAAGTGATGTTCTTCCTCCCTTGAAGGGGCAGCCTGAGCAGGAGGTTGGAGGAGTGTAGGACAAAGGAAGTTCAGCTTTTTGCTTCCTCAAAGAAAGGATGTTTCTGTCCCATTTTCCTCTCAGCATGTGGGAGGGATGCTCTGAGACTCTTCTAAGTCATTGATCCCTTTCTAGAAGAGCCAGAGCACTGCAGCTTGCCACAAAGCGGCAACCACAACTCAGGAAATTCAAATCAGCTTTATTCTCTTCTGAGATATCTGCTAAAACAGCAGCAAAGCACTGAGAATCAGCGCAGAGCCAGGGACCAAGGGGAACTGTTGGACAGTGCTGCCAGGGAAATGTGAATGGCCTACAGGGAAGCCTGGATGAAAAGAAGACAGCCAGTGTTGCCACAGCATTAATTGCTGACATCCTGGGATGACATCTTAGTTGGGATCCATTCTCAGTGACTTCGAATAGAAAATACAACTGCTGCTGCCCAGGGCCGGATTTAGGCCTTAACCAATTCCCACAAGAGACAATGAAGCTTCAAAACAAGCTCTGACTGCTTCCCAGGCCGGCAACATGCCGGCCTGCTTCCCAGAAAGTTGTCTGTTTTCTCTGCCTGCTCCCTCCCTCCCCAACCCCCATCTTCCACTGCTGCCCTTCAGCGCTCGCACACCTTGTACCACCACCCAGAAACGACAAGTGAGTGACACTTTGTGCTTTCCCCACTAATCGGAGCAGGAGGTGCAGCACAATGTGGCCAGATCCAGCCTGGCACAGGGCAGTTCTTTGTGCTTAGCAAAGGCTCTTTGCAGACCTTGGTGCTGCAGCAGCAGGTTTTGCCCTGTGGATCCCCAAGGGCTGCAGCAGCAGAGTGGGAAGGAGGTACACGGGCACCTGCACATACACACTGCTGCAAGGGCAAGAGAGAACAGAAACAGGAATGTCTTCGATGTGAGGAAGTCCAGAAAGACCACAGACATAGAAGCTTTCCATAGCAGGACACACTGGTGAGGCAGAGCTACTTCTTTATTTGCCTTAACTTGCCTTGGCTGACTCAGATTCCAGTAAGCTGAGCCACTTTTCATTTACAGTAAATTCAGGAAAACACTGCTATCATTAGGAATCACTAGTGTGCAGAGAACAGAAACACCATCCAGGAGGGGAGCAGGCAAAATTCTGAAGAGCCTAAAAAGTTTATAGGACTTGCAGTTGTATTCACTCCCACTTCGTGGGACGTTTGTGGAACATTTTTATGTCTTTCAGACTGGAGTTATTTTAGATGAACAAATCCTTCAAAACAGTAAAACTAGAATTTGGTTTTGTTCTTAAGTTTTCAAAATAGAAGATGCTGTGAGGCAACTGAGGGTAATCAGATGCAGACATGCAGACCATAAGCAAATGCAATAGTTTGTAGAAAATGTGGACATCTGCAAGTGCCCTTAAGCCATGAGTTCTCCATTAGAGGCAAAAAACCCATGAAAGACTGAAATAAGGTCAGTTCCACACTGGATCTTCCTGTGACTCGGGTACCATAACTCTGTTGAAGGGATGCAGAACTGTCTCTCCAACGTGTGGATCAGCAGTAATACACAGAATGGTAACTCCTCCATAGAGGTCCTATTCTGATCTTTACATTTCAGAAAATCAGCCTTGAAGAAAAAGGCTTAATCTATCTTCCTGAATGGATTATTAATAGCTGCATGAGATACTTTTGGTGTCCCATTATTTCTCAGACTCCACTAACTACTTGGCCTCAAGTGACATCCTGCAGCAATGAGTTACACTGTCACATTTGCTGTGAACAAATATTACTTGGTTTTGAGTTATAGCTCTATATGTTATAGCTCCTTGTGCTTGCACATGTAACAAAGGAGGAAATTTCTGATTTATCATCTCTAAATCTTGAGCTGTTCTATGTTCTTTTATCTTCTTCTACTTTCCTCTCTTCTAAAACATGCAGTCCTAATCTTATCAATTTATCTCATATATGAGAGTTTATTTTCTTGGTTTCTCTAACTTTATTCCTAGAGCTGCCTTCCACCTGAGGCTGGACATTTGAGAGGGCAAAGGGAATTCAAAGACTAGTCTGGGATTATTGCAAACACCGAGAAGATCACAGCACCTTTACAGAAAATAACAGAACTAGTTTACACCATTAAACCAATTCCTGGCTACTAGAAAAGACATGACATTTTATAAACTGAAGACATACTTGCAGATGTGGGTCAATCTCGAATATTGTCTCCCCTCGTCGCATATCTGTTATCAACCAGGGGCCCCCAGCTCTACAAAGAAAGAAAGTTAATGAATCAAACATGCCCATTAGCTAGTACTCCCTGACAGAGACCTCAGAGGGGACCTGTGCTGGAAGGAAGAACAAGATAAAGTTTAAAACAAGCCTAGAAGCCACTGTATGTTGTGTATAGACCCCATAGCATGCATTTGTCCTTTACATTTTCCAAGTAGATAATGCAAGCAATCCAGCTGTTATCTGCCATGTCTGGCAGCACCAAGTCTTGCAAAGCAGTCAGTATTGACATAGTCTATCCCCTGATTAGACCCACTTATACAAGACTAAACTGGTTTTAATCTTACAGGTAATTAAATTGGGACCGAGAAGTCCAGTGTAGCCTAGGTCTAAAAAAGATGGGCAAGGCATGGGGTCAAGATTTATATTTCTATTACATATGTAAAGATGCAGAGTGGTCTCAACAGGATCGCACTTTTTGCTGACACAGCAGCCATGTTCAGTACTATAAAAACATTATTGCTCTGATAAATATCCTTGCAATTGACACTTTTCCCAGTTGGTTCTTAACGGCCAAGTACTCAGATGGTTCAGGGAAATTTTGTTTTCATTAGCAATAAAAGTCGGAAGGGTCAACATGTTTCCCAACAAAAGTGATAGAAAACAGATTACTGCAAAGATAAACTGTTTGAGAGACTTGACTTTGGTTCACAGTACAGGCAGACTGCAGAAGTCAGCCATAGATGGTGCTTTTGATTTGATATAAAAGCTGGAGTATTTTGGAATTGTCATAAAAGTTTTCATTTTATTCGTAACAAAGTTTTTTTATTGCAATTAAAAGCCCCCTCCTCTGGCCTTGTCTGTGTTACAGTCTCCTACAGCACATGGAATGGGAACAGTAAAAGTCAGTATTTTACAGCTTTATCAGTGCATTGGTAGCCACTTTTTTTTTTTCCACATCACTTTGGAAGTTGTTAATAATCAACTTTAGAGATGTGACCTGCTTCAGATCCTCACTGGGATGCAAGAGTGACTGCATCCCAGTGACTTCATATCAGAGGCTCAGCAGTTTGCAGCTTTGCCTTTGAATCACGCACATTTGGGTTTCATCTTATCCTTGGAAAGGTGCTTGTATCACAGTACAGAAGCCAAAACCCAACATGAGAACAGACTAAGAAGAGGAGTGCTATATATGTTTTGGCTTGGAGGAGCCACAGGAGCTGCAGGCAGTGCTTATTATCTTGCAGCTGGACAAAATCACTTTACTCCAGGGCATTCACATTAGTTATCTGCACTTGTGCCTAAAAGGCAAAAGTTCAAGTTTAAGAAGCCCACCAGAAAAGGTTCTTCTCAATAATCATTCAATGAGAGGCTACTGTGACACTAAAGAGGGTACTACTGTGCCCAGAACACATATACAGAACCACTTTGTTTTAAGAAACAAAACCAAACCTTCTGAGCTACAATCACAAGGCAGTAACTTCCATTAATAAAAGAGAAAATTATTTAAAGAAAACACCTGCAAGCCAAATAAAGTTTAGATGCAGCCTGGCAACAAAGCAAGCATCAACATATTTAACATTTCAAACCCATCTCCTTGTTAACCTGACATATTTGTTTCATCATGGGAGAAGTAACAAATTCACTTGCAGGAACACTCCTCCTGTTGCAAACTGGCTCACTATGAGTGGGGCTAGTTTGAGAGTGACTTTCTCATTTTCAGACAGTACCAGAGCTTTGCCAGGCACTGTAAGTCAGACTTTCTCCTTCCTTTCTTTTGAAGTACACAGAGAGGTCACCAGTAACAGTTAACCCAGATCTCTCAGGAAGAACCAATGAGAAAATGCTGCAGGCGTAAGAGGGAGGAAATTAAGCTTTCAAGACCTCATTCAGTTTCACCCGGAACATGTGGACTTCCACATGCATTAATTTGCCATGTAAGTGTCTGTGCGTGAGAACAGATCTGCAATGAATTCCCATCTCTTGCTAAAGCACAGGATTAAATAAGTTCCATCAACAAGTTAAAGATTGTTAATAAAAATAAACTGAATTGTTCTCTATGGGAATGCTCCCCTCCCTATATGGGCTGTATAAGCACTTACAGCGGCACAGTCCGAAGCAGTTCCAAGATCCCTTGCCCATTCCACTGCTGAGCAGCATGCAGTTCCTCAGTGCAAACCCCAACAATCTGGAATAAATGAAAAGAGAGATACTAAACACAATGGGAACTGTGCAAGAACTGTAGAGAAAAAGTACCACATGGTGCTGGATCAAACAGTGCAGATACAGAGAAGCACCATTTCTTTGAACTAACTAGAAGAGGGAGGACAAATGGAGCCTGAGACAAAGGAATTCTGCAATTCCTTATGCCCTCTCCCTACACTTCCCACATTATATGCTGTGGTCACATAACATTTAATCTTGCCTGGCATGTGTGAACTTAACTACAAGGAGGGCCTGGTGACAAACGGGGGTTTACCAAAGATCCACTAGTCTGTTCTCACTTTTCAATCTAGTCCACACAAGACAGGACAGGTCAGGGTCTGAGCACATGCAAAGCACTTCTCTGTCAGCCAATTGCTAGGGGCAAATGCAATATCGCACTGAAAGTTTCCAACGGGCAAGGGTTTTGCTGCCACAAGGGAGTGTTTTGGTGCTTATAAATCCTTTACCAGCTTGCCGACCAGTTAAGTCTTACTTGGCACCATAAAGTAAAGCTGCTTACACATCACATATCCACTTGTCACTGCTGGCAATTGAAGACTTCTGCCTTCCTGTATGAGGCAGGATGTGTTTGCTTTTCAGGATGGAAGCTGCCACACTGAGCAATACCAGATGTCCCTCACAGCAGCTGAAATCAGCCACTTCAAATGAAGGGGTGAAACATCCTTCAGCTGATAGAGCAAGGCAGTTTCTCCCTGATCCATCACTCACTGGCTTGTACCTTTGAGCACAATGATTCACTCTTTGGGATGAAAAATTATTTTAGCCATGGCCTTGTATGTTCTTCCCCAATACTCTAAGCCTTTTCCAACAACAGTGAATTTTTTGTCAAAATCTGTTTAAGTAATGTTTTACCAGAAAGAGTAAAACTGAGAACCAAGTTCTGAAGAGCAGCAAGCAGGAGTGCACATTGTGCCTTTGCTGCAAGCGTGTATCTGCACTGAGGTCTGTGTGGAAAATCATCTACATCAGCACATACCCAGTTCTGCACACCCTGCCTCCCCTGACCTTGCAGAGCTCACTTTCTCAGGACCCAGCCCTCAGAGAGATGCACTTCATCCCCATCCATGTCTCAGGCTTCCTCCATGAACAGCCTGAATCACACTTGCTTCAGGACTACCCCCTCCCCAGGCCTTTGCTCACTAATTACATATAAACAACAAGATTCTAAACAGGAAATTATTTTGTTATCATTCTTTTCTTTTTGCAATCATTTATCCTCATGGGTCAAAAAAAATCCGTAACAACAAGAATCAAACAAAGGGGAAAAACAAGTCAACTGTATGTGTCATGGAAGATTAGAGGCCAAGAGCCTCAGGATGCAACAAGCTGACTGTCCTTGACTGTCCTTTGATCCAGGTCAGCTGGGCACTAAAGAAGAGATATGGATTAATCCAGCACCATCTGAGAAGTCAGGCAGGAATCACCCTGCTTAGCTTGGCTCCCTCTCTCTCGTTCCAGGTCCCACAACTCACATCTATCTGATTAATCCCATCTCTTTCTTGTTGGTAAAACAGTCTTTTGGACACCTCAGAAAATTCAGGAAAGCCTTTGCCCAGAAGCTGCCCTGTGCAGGTCTGTGGTAATGGAGATTCCCCTCACATGTGGCAACCACAGCCAAGGACAAATGGCAGCAACTTGAAGCTTAAATTGTAAAATACAGGCACTTGCATTTTCATACAGGATGAAAGATGTTCCATAGAGCGGGGAAAAATCAGAAGTTGGTATAAACTATGCCAGCTCTCTCACTAAACCTTATAACTACATTTGCAATTAAAAAATATCCAAAGCTGCCCATATCCAAGAGACATCACAAAGAAGAAGGACCTTGGGAAAGCAAACAGACCTGTTTTACCAAGGAAGCTCTCCTCACTGAACAATAGGCTTAAACTGCAAGGGATTTTTTTAATGTTTCTTTTGCAACGCAAACCTGAACTTTTTTTAAACAATAGGTCAGTACTCACTTGGCCTCCAAAGATCTCTGTGTCAAGGTTGCAAGCTACATTTCTGCCATTAAATAATGCTAAATCAACTGTGAGTCCTGCTCCAAACTCTGCTTTTCTTGGGACTCAAACCAGTGGACCACCTACAAATACTGACATGGAATTAATTTTAATTTAGCTCTACATTGCCTTTTGAAAATGTTTCTCAACTTTTTTTTTCCCTATGTTAATGTTTGAAATTTCAGAGCAGTAATGTAATACTCAGCTCCAGGTCTGTTTCAGAGTGTAACCTTTTTTTACATCAGATAGACTTCTATCTATATAACTGAGTGTGCTGTTATGCTGGTTAAATTTTTACTCAGTACCTCTGGAGTAACAGCTTAAAAATGAGACTCACAGTAATCAAAGAAGGAAGAAAGGTGGGAGAGAGGTTTATTAGTATCTGACTTATTGAAGCTAAACCAAATGTCACATTAGCCACATTCCACGTCCAGGACAGTGAGAGCCACCAATGCTGGGTCGTACCTGTAGGAAAGTAACAACCCCAAAAGGAGTCTGTACTGGTTGCATCTGAGGATCTTCTGTCAGTAGCATATGCTGGATTCTAGATTCACTGTTGTCCAAAGGGCTGTGCCACGATACATGGTCACCACTGCAGAAGGTGTTTTCTGCAAGGAAAAGAAGAAAGAAATATTTAGGCCATAAAGTCAACTAGAATATTTCTTCTGTAGCAGCTGCTCCTCACTGCTGTCAACAGGGATCTCTGATTTGGACCAGGACAGTCACTGGTTGCTATTCACAGTGACAGTGTCCAGCCAGCTCTGCTGAATCTCCAAGTCGGCTTCAGAAGCAGGAAAGGAATCTCATTGACCCATCTGAATTTCAAGCACTGATTTTAAAATTGTCAACATCTGAGTCCTGGGGCAAAAAAACGGGGTGCTGCTTTGATATTAATCCCAACACAGGAATACCAATGAATAAGATGAACTTGTCTCTCATTTACTATTGGTCTTATTTTGAAAGGAGACACTGAGAGTCATCAGACCATATTGGATGGCTGTGGGATGGCAATCCATACTTAACTGACAGCTCTGATTTGCCTTTGAAAAAAGATTCTGAAATGTGAATTAAACACAAGTGATACTTTGCTGTAACTAATAAAAACCCACAGTCTGTTGCCCAACCTGTGATTGTCTAAGTCAAAATGACTTTCTCTCCCAGTTGCCTGGTAGCTCTGGTAGTTTGTCCCACTTCAGGTAGGGATTCTATAGCACAGATAATCAACAGTCTGGAATCCATATTCTGGCCTCTGACATAGGTGTAGTGCCCCAGTGATGAACCGAGTACTGCCTGCCTGCTTCTAAAGTCAGTGGCAAGCACAGCATCCCTCTCCCTGACCCAGCCATGGACCCTCCCAAGGCCATGACTGCAGGAGAGTGAGAAGGGAGGCTTTGTGCACTGGAAGAGGACTAGGATTTCTACTGCAGTCTGGAAAATCTTAGTGACTACTTGAGTTGCTGTTTGTAAAGACTAAAGCATCTCATATGATACAAAGCAAGATCCGATTCAGAGGAGTGTTTCGCTCTGCCCTGCAAAAAACATGTCAATAGGACATCTCTTAAGTATCTATAGGACTTATCTGAGAATCCTCAAAGGGCAGCTTCTGCAGTGGCAAGAGAAACAGCATTTGCCAGTAATTGCAGCTTTGTCCCCAGTCATATTAAACAACAGACACACAGTACAAGGTGCTGGCACACCCTTTGCTCTGCATCAGCACCACATCTGTGTGCACCTTCTCTTGGCCAGTGGCAAGCACAGGATGCTTCAAGGGAGCAAGAAGGCAAACTAATTATTATTAGTTAATAACTAATTGTTAATAGAGTCATTGAGCAGTTCCTGTAGCTAAAAGCATGCACAGGGATCTCACCGATGAGCTAACATCTCACATTCCCCCCCTTAGTGATTCATGGGTTCAGTGCGGGGAGTCCCGCCAATTCGTAGTTTCTCCACCAGGTGTCCCCATTGGTGTGTATTTGAACATTTATTATATATGTTTTCTCAGACATAATTTCTTGGACAGCTCATTTGATTAAGAATTAAACTAAACTCCAAACACAATAAGAAACTTGGCCTGAAAAATTAAGCATGTAACAGAAGTCAGGAATTTTTTCCTTGGTTAAAATTAAAAAAAGAAAAAAAACCCACCAAACCACAAAACAAACCCATAGTGAATCCAAGCTGCTTCATTGAAAGAAAGAGTTTATCATTATGTACACTAAATTACATGCTTTCAGCCCTGCAAGAGAAAGGAGTTTTCAGATATTACCTTCCTTTCAGAAGGGAAAGAGAAATATAAGCAGATAGAAATTTTCAGAGTTGGAGAAATATAAGCAGATAGAAATGAAAAACATGATTTTTTTTTTTTTTTTAGAATCAAAATTGGATTAAAGAAACAGCACTTAGAATGTTACAAAGGAACTTGTGATATTTTCCAGGTTACCCAAATTTTGTCTGATTTTTTTTTTTTTTTAATGATAAAAGCCTCTCAGTCACAGTTTTCACGAATGAAACAAAGCCACAAAGAGCTTATTCTTGGGCCCTGTCTTTATACCACAACATTTTGCCCATCAAATGCTCACACAATTCTATGCTGATCGATCGCTGCATTTCACTGCTGGTGCTGCTGCTTCTGGGAAAGCCCAGCCCGTTTAGAGCAGGTTTTCAAATGCAAATGTCTCTGCTGGAAACCCACCTGTTTATGTTCATGTGAACACTGAACATTTAGAAAATCTCCCTCTCCCTTGCATGCACATGAGCACCACAAAATTCACACTGACTACTCAATTCAATCACACACACACACACAAAAAAGTCTGCAAATAACATGAAGCTGAATGAAAACCTGTAAGAGCAAGAATTTCAGAACTACAGCCTGAAACTCAACTCTTATCTTGCTGCGTTTTAATTCATGCTGAACGTTAGATCAGCTCTTTGCACAGAGACTGTTGCAGCACTGAGGAGAACTGGAATTGCAGGACTTTTAGCCACAGCAGCTAAAAATTATCTAACCAAAGGACTAGATAACCACTTTTTCTTGCCTCATGCTGGAAACAGGGATGAGCATTCTCCCCTCCTACCTTTCACAATAATGTTTTCCAAACAAGACAATAAAAATTTAAGCATTTACATTTCACATAATGTTTTAGCCAGAAAACCCTGAAGTTTTTGTAAACTCTTCCTCCAAAGTAAATTTATAATTACACGTATATCTTTCATGAATGTTGAATTAGAACATCCAGATAAATCCTGAATGCCAGCACAGAAGGATGTGACTACAAGGAAGATGTAACTACAGGCCCGTCAGCCTCACCTCCATTCCTGGAAAGGTGATGGAACAACTTATCCTTGATACCATCTCTAAGCATCTGGAAAGAAGGCTTATCACAAGTAGTCAACATGGATTCCATAAGGGGAAATCATGCTTGTCTAATCTGATAGCCTTTTATGATTATCTAAGTAGATGGATAGATGAGGGACGTGCAGTGAATGTGGTGTTCCTTGACTTCAGCAAGGCTTTTGATACTGTCTCCCATGGGATCCTCACAGACAAGCTTAAGTGTGGATTGAGTCATGGTGCAGTGAGGTGGATTGGGAAGTGGCTAAAGGACATCTCAGAGAGTTGTGGTCAGTGGAGCAGAGTCTGGCTGGAGGCCTGTGACTAGTGGAGTCCCCCAAGGGTCAGT
>JAOEGS010006762.1:0-41778 GCA_025447755.1 Corythornis vintsioides | reverse complement strand
CCTTCTCTGGAGACACTTAAGACCCGCCTGGATCTGTTCCTGGGTGACTTGGTCTAGGTGATCCTGCTCAGGCAGGGAGGGTGGACTAGATGATCTTCTAGGTCCCTTCCAATCCCTAACATTCTGTGATGCTGTGAAACTGCAGCCCCTAACAAATTAACAATTATAATAAGCACTGGATAAGCTTTCTGCAGGAAGAATATTGCTTCCTCTTCTCTTGAGTTGAAGTATAAATTTGTTCTACCATGAGATATTCCCAGTATACTCATGAACCATGACAAGGAAAGATCAGTGACACGTACAAAGTTTCATTTTCAAGTTTTGCAGGTCTGGTTTTGCTTTGCTTGTTTTTGTGGCTTTTTGGTTTTTGTTTTTAGACACCACAACCTAAAAATAACAGAGTTAGGATCTGTGGTTATGATCGAACAGTGATAAAATTAGTAACAGTTAAAGCGAGAAAAATTTTTTTGAGACCTGAAAGCTTGATTTTGCTGAAGGAGGGGAAGTAGTGCCATTTAATCAAAAGCACAAAGCATCAAGTGTTTGTTACAGTGAACAGAGAAGCCAAGGCTCAAAGAGGGCTGAAATTTAATGCAGAAGACTGCCTTTCTAAGGCACAGACACAGTGCAGGAGAGATGGAAACAAAGGAACGCAACATTCATTTGCCTAGAAGTGCTTGTTACAAAAGTACATCACCTGCAATGAGACTTGCTTTGCAACTGCAGTACAGTCATAATATTTAGGACAGCAGTAGCTGCTAGATGAGTCTTCAACTCAGCCATCACCATCAGAAAATGCTCAGGCTCAGCAGGAGTATCACTATACCTTAGTCTCCCCCAGTTTCAACCAGACCCAGCAAAGCTCATGTATGATAACCAGAAAGATGGCTTGTTATTTGGGAGATAAGAATTTAGCTCTTAGCATAGCATTCAAAGTAAACAATCTTTTGACATGCTGAAGTGCTTGGAACCTAGCCAAAAAGTTCCTGCCAGTTTTAATTTTTTTTTCTTTTTCCTGCATCATGTTTAGAGTGGATTCATAAGCATTACTTAAGTTGTTTTGGTTCATCAAATGTTTTTAAGGCTAAGTACCAAAGAGACTCCACAGATTTTTTTTTAAACAACTGAAGAGGGCAACATTAAGGTACATACACCAGAGTCAAGCAACACTTATTGTTGCATTTGACAAATGCTCCAAGTGGCACAGTCAGAAAGAATTAGAGCAAAAAGAAACCCTTCATCATGTAAAACAATGCAATTGTGCCACAGACTGCCCAATGCCCAGAGGGCTTCAGAAAAACCACCCCTTCAAATATTTCAGTTTTTAAAGTTTTAACATCTGACCAGAAACATCCTGTAAAAGACCAAGGAAAAAAATTACAGAAGCAGCTCACTTGACTTTGCAGAACAAGTATCTTAGACTGGGGGAAATGCCATTAGGCAGGAAAAAACCAGACAAACACTGACGAGTGTTAATCAGGCACTTGGGCGCCTGATTATCGAGAGGTGACAAAAGCGATCACATGGGACTTGCTCTGGAGATTACCAGCCTGAGAGGGGGCGGCTCACAGGAGGAAAGGAAAGCAGAACATGTAAGGTATAGCTGGATTGGAGACCACAGAGTAATGGAGTGAACAAGCTTACACTAAACTAGAAAAATTACTGCATCTAGCTATCTATGGTCAACTAGTAAAGCCCTGAGAGATCAAGAAGAAAGAGTCTGCCTCATTACAAGTCTTAAATACATCATCTTGTCAGGATTAACCTGACATCTATGTCTAGCCAGAAGATAATAACTTGACAAAGTTCTTTACCAAGACAGATGAGTGATAAACAAAATTCTAGCAAAACAGAATGGTAGAATAGATCACTGGCCGCAACAGCATACAGCTTCCTTTTATACAGGGCAAGGAACAGTTGGTAACACTTGGTGACAGCAAAGAGCTGCTTGATGAAGGGCGTGAAGCTGCATAAAAAAAAAAAAAAAAAATCCAAATCTTTTGTGGTATTTTAAGTGGTCTTTGGAGGTCTCTTGTCCAGCCTCTTATTTGGAGTCATCACCAATGCTAGATCAAGGCCATTGTAGCTTTGCTGAGCTAAGTCCTGGCCCTTTCCATGAATGGAGATCCACCACCTATCATAGCTGTTCCCTGTCCTTTGTCACCCTCCTTGTGAAGAAGTATTCCCTGAAGCCCGTCCAGAATCTCTCATAACACAATTCAGAGCTGTAGCCACTTGAAGAATCTAGGGCTTGACTCCACAATCTTGTAACTACCCTCCCCAGAGTGGTAAGCTCCCATTAGATCTGCACCCTGCACCTTCTCTTCACAGGCCAAACCGGCACAGGATATCAAACAAGGGCAGTCTTTGCCCTGAATCCCAACTTAGTCACTAAGAAATGTTTCCTAAAGTACCCTCCTTAAACCCATTTCATTCTGCAGACCTCCTCTCACCCATGAAAAGGGTGAGATGAACAAGCAACATGTAGAGAGACTGCTTAATGTGAAAATAGAAGGTACTGAAACTAGTACAGAGACCGTTACAAGAACCTAAGCTGGACTAGAAAATTCAAAAGCCTTTATTAAAAGGGTTCTTCTATGTAAGATTAAGTTAATATACAACATCTATATTATTTGGTATCTAAGAGGGATACTTTAGACTCATGTTTTCTTCAGATCCTTTACAGAGAAAATTTGAGTATGAACTCAGATTCAAGATGGGAATCTGAAATAGCAAAAATTATGACAGTTATGTGGATTTAGATCCTTAAAAGTAACAAAAATCAAGATAGAAAGGTGAGTCAAATTTGGATGGCAACCAGGGAGGATAGCTACACAGCAAAGGTTACTGAAAATATGCTTGTGTCATTTTAAACTCCAACAAAGAGACACTCCCAATATGAAGACATGCAATAGTCTGTGCTTGCATGAGTCTCTGTCAGACAATATTTAGAATTAATACAATTTAATAGGGCAACTAGTAAAGCGAGTATCAGGTGTTACAAAGTCAATATTCACTGATTTAGAATGCATTTTACCTGTAGGACCTCAAACTAGGTTAAAAAAAATAAAAAATAAAAAATTCTTAAAGTATTTTCATCCAGGTCTTGTGAAGCTGGGGAGTGCCCTTCAGGTGGTATGTTATGCACTCAGCCATTCCATGAGTCCTCATGTGCTCACACTACAATCTAATATTAATCCACTGGCACAAACAAAGCCCAGAAAGAGTAGCACAAAGGGATGTTTTGTAGGCACCTTGGCTTCCAGTTTTCTGGCAAGTTTCCATCCACATTAATGATTCCCTACTATTAATTCCTTAGCACTCTCATGCATGACTTCTATATTTTCTCATCTCAGCACCTCTTGGGTTATATACATCACTGTTGCTCAACTCCAGAGACCACAGGAAGAGATTTGCCTGTGAAGGAAATGCATCTGTTTTAGAAGCTACAGTCCTTCTGCTGAGAAGAGACCTCATCAAATGGCTTCTTCTCAGCCATTTCAGGATAATCATATGAAGTTTTCTTACCTAAAGAAGGTGAAAGAGGTTTCCTATGGTTACTGATTGTTCTGTTATCATCAGCTTTTCAACACTAGGTATTTAGTTACCTGAACAGGAGTTGGGTTTTGTCCCCAGCAAGCTGGGCTGACAGAAGGAACACGCTCTTTTGGGTTCCCATGCAAAGATAATTGGACTGAGCACCGCACTGTGTAGCAGTTGTGGCCCTTCAGAACAGGAACAGAAAAAAGCAAGGCAGCATGGTTAGCCCTGCAGTACCTGACTGGAAGACGTATCTGGCCAAGCCTTGCATTAGCTCTGCTGGCCAGGTAGGTGGTGCCGACTCCCCCGTTTCTCTCTTTAGCCGAAACGTTAGCTCAAATCCGAAACCACTCGGTCCATCTGTTCCTGTAAACCTGGAGGGGATAAAAAATAAAAAGTTATGACATACTTCTTGTAAGTAGAGTAGGCTTCAAGGTTAGGACCATGGGAAAAGGGCTCTACTCATGGAAAAGGTAAGTTTATAAACTCTGTTATTTCAGTCTGTTCTAGCTTCAATGGCATTACATTGTTAGGTCAGCTGTTGTAATACAATTTCAGAGGTAACTAACGTAGTAGTTTCCATTTCAGTCAGAATAATGCACCCTTAGAACCATGACCCCTTTCCTGGGACCAGTGGGATTTTCAGTAACCTGAATGTTTTAAAAACATCATGGTTAAGTTTTGCAGTGATAGCTAAATGGGAACACCAGAGTGAGTCTAATAATGTTATTCCACCCTTGTGAATTCAAATTTCACAAAAGTACTGTGTAGTAGATTTCTAGGTTGAAACAGATGAGTATTTGCTATACAATGTGATATTTCTGCATTGCAGATGGTCAGCAGGAAGGAGGAAAACAAGAAGATTCAGGCAGAATAAACTCTGACACAAGGCACTTTTATTTTGCTCCAACATATGCCTGCGCACATTCTCCTTGTAGATTTAGGACAACACTGGAAAAGCATTGAGTAGGACAACTACTGTTCAAGAAGCAGTACTTGGGCCATTTCCCCATTTGATAGAAAGGTGTCAACTTACTGTGTTTGATCAGATGGGGTCTACCCAGAAGGGTAAAGTAATAATTGATGTATCAAGGCTATAATGAAAAATAAGCAAATAAGGGATACCCAATACTACTTTGCTTCAGCAAAATTAGTCTTTTAGAATCCTTTTTGTTAAATATATATATACCTACAGGAAATTCCCTGTTCCAAGTCCCCAACAGCTAAAAATACCACATTACCTGTGCAAAACCTAATGGACAAATATGTCAGCTTGCAAACTTAAAAGCAAATTGGGCATCATGAGCTTTTTACCACTGTCACTGCATTCCTTATTTATTTGCAGTGCCTGTTCACAAAAGCAGAGAAAAGGAGGAAGGATTTATACTCTGCATAAAGACACCTTACATAAGCATTCATAAACTATTATCATTAAGCGAGTTCAAATCTCCAACATGTGCAGTCATTGGCAAATTATTTGGAGAAACTGTGAATGTCATGGTACCTTATGGGCACACATGAAAGACACAATGCACAAAGTATTAACATTGTGCTACTTCTAAAAGCAATCAAACAAAGCAGTCAGGAAAGTGAAGAAAGCACTTTCCAGTTGAAAAAAAACACAGCTCACCAGCAGTGGGATGACCAGCTCCAAGTGTTGGAAGGATTGTTCCAATAGTAAGGAGTTTTGAAGCAGAAAAAATTTACAGTGACCCTGCCTAATGTCAAGTGTTAAAACTGATCGACCTTCAACATCAATGCAAATCCATCATGCAATGTAACTCTGAGAGCCTAGCTTCATTTGACAATCACTTTGAGGGTGGCGAGACACTGTAACAGGCTGTTCAGAGAAGTTGTGGAAGCCCCCTCCCCAGAAGTGTTCAAGGCCAGGTTGGAGGGGGCTTTGAGCAAGCTGGGGAGGTGTCTCTGCTCTCTGCAGGGGAGTTGGAACTGGATTACCTTTAAAGTCCCTTCTATCCCAAACTATTCTATCATTCTACCATTCTTCAAGGAAAGTTTGATTGCAGTAGATTTAAAATGATGTCATAAAAGTAGTAAAGAAATGTTCTCAAGGACAAAACTAAACTATGGGACAGACCAAAGAGATAACAGTGATTACAATGGACCAGTCCAAGAGAGCCTCTTACAGTAAGAAAATCTGCAACAGAGCATACTCATGAATGAAACTTCAAAATCAGCATTTTGTATCTGTGCGTGGCCCTAGGTACTGAGAAGTACCCTAGCTGAAAGCTGCAACACAGCATTAATTTTCCATACTAACATCTGAATATTTCACATAGTATGGTTTACACCTTGGTTCTGCTGAACCTTGCAGTTTTGAGTGAAAGCTTATTTTAGACACTCCTAAAATGCTAACTGAAGGGGCGGGGGGGGTGAGGGGGATATGTGGTGGTAATATTTGTGACTGAAAACAAGAGGATCTCAAAATCAGACAGATATCTAAAAAAACTGAAGTAAACAATACAGTAAATAAAGACATCATTTCATCAGTATAAAAATATACAAACTTGTCCATTTTTGTTTCCCTCCTGATTATCCTTAAAGAATTTGAGAATTATACACTACATAAGGAAATTCTCCATCATGAGAGTACAAAATGTTTTTCAGAATGGTCAACTGGTACATAAAAAACCTCTTCTAGGAAATAAACGTACCTTTAAGCAACAAGTCAAATAATTACATTTAGTTCTTAAAGCAAGAGCTTACTGAATAACCAGCCAGCCAGGGAGTGGAGTCAAGATGTGCAGTGAAACCTGGGGTGTGAAGTTACACGTGCAGGGCTACCAAAGTGAGATGGGATGGCGATGGCCTCACAAATTCAAAGTTGGACTTTGCATATTCAGCACCCCAGTAACCTTTTATTAGGTATGCATAAAGGAAACCTCAAAACTCAGAATTTTGTATCTGTACGTGGCCCTAGGTACTGAGAAGTACCCTAGCTGAAAGCTGCACACAGCATTAAGTTTCTGTACTAACAGATCTGAATATTTCACATAGTTTGGTTTATGCCTTGGTTCTGCTGAACACTGCAGTTTTGAGTGAAAGTTTAAACACTCCTAAAATGGTAAGAAGGAAATAAAATAAAATCCATATTTTGCCTCAAAACAAGACACTAACTATAAAGAGACAGGATGGATCATATTGTGCCCGCCACTGCTTTGCCCCCTCCAACACAAGGGCACATCACCTTTACAGTCAACTTAACTGCAAAGCAGCTGGCTAAGTTTTCACAAAAACAAACACTGATGAGGAAATTCTTGGCTTGCTGCATGTCCACTGGCACACGTCATATAGTTTTATATTATGACTACAGCAGAAATTGAAGGTCTGGTATCTGCCAAATCAAATTCAACACTATATTTAATATCAAAACCTTATTTTGTCACATGAAAAAAAATAAACCTTTTGAAAGTCAAGGTCATACATTACATGCCATTCTTTGAGTTAGAACTCCCTTTATCTGTCCAAGAAATCAGCTCAGCAGAACGAACCACATTGCAGCACTGTGCATATGCTGAAGGAGTCTGGCTTGTTCCTTTAATGAGGTAAGAGTTTCACTGATCATGATATTTAGTTCCAGCAAAAGAAGCCAAAGAAATAGAGGCCCCTTTATTTACAGAGCCGTGCGGCCGGGCCCCCCGAGCCCCCCACCACCCTATGCTTGCCACACACAGAGAACTGAAAAGCTGCTCCCCTCGGCAGCAGAGTACCCAGGGTGTTTTTCACATCAAATAACCAAGCTTAAGAGGATCAAAAGCCAAACTAGCCCTTTGCTTTAAAAGCAGCTCTGAAAATCAGAGGCTTTTCAGTTTTAATCAAAGCTATCTGCCAGAGCATTTTCATTCTCACTTTTGTCAAAGGACGAGAGAAGGTTTGCACTTCACTGCAGCGCAAAGCAGCTGTTTTCTGAAATTCTGCTTTTGAAAGCTTCATAGCCCTGGACAAGGAGCAGAGTGTACAAGGTGTTTACCTTTTGAGAGTTTAGAGTATGTGTATACAAATATATTAGGCAAACCAATCCCTGAAAATGGGAATTTATGTAGGGAAATGCTGGCTTTCCACTACAATTATTTCAGCCAGGAAACAAGAAAGCTGGTTGAGGGTATCTGGGGATAGTGAGGACTGCACTTTCAGAAGTCAAAGCTTCATTCCCAGGAGTTCCAGGGAGCTAAACTAAGTCTCTGCTGGGAAATGAGGGCAGGCTCACAGGACTCTGGACTGACTTGTCCCAGCTTCTGTCTTCAGCTCCATCACTGCTACTTTTGTAAAGCCAATTTGGATGCCTTTTGTTTCAGCTCCTTAAGTGCATTTCCCTGCATCTTCCACAGGACACAGCTTTCCTGCTCTGCTGCTGGTAGGCTACTCTGGTAACACTTTGAAGGCTACAGAAATACAGCATTGCTACATTTCTAAGCCTGGCATCAGAAAGAGCTGCTGTTGTTTCCATCAAAAAGCAGTTGTAGATCTACCATCCTCCCCACAGTCACAGCAATGGTCAATCCAGTGCTTTCAGTATAGCAGATCAGTTTATCAGGCATTTTAGTCTGAGAAGGTAGTTAAACCAAGCTGATGGGCAGTGCCCATCACTCTGCTTGATGATAGCAAAGCACTTCCAAGTCCCAATTCTCACTAGTGTTTTAAGACTACATATTTAGTAGCCATGACAGAAGATTTTCTCTTTGTTACTAAACATCACTATTAGCAACAGAGAACTGGTGTAACAGAAAGCATCAGGGTACTCAGTGGCCACCTTCACAGGTCCTCCCAGAGAAAAATCAAGACACATACCATCTCCCTTTCACTACCCACATCTACTCAGAAATAAGCAACACAAAGGGTGATCTCCTGTCTAAAACCCAAGGAGACATTGAACACATCTGGGTCTCCATCTCCTGGGAAGGACATCAGGCAAGAGCTGATGTTACCCAAATAAGATCATGCAGAGAGTCAGTCATCTGAATTCAAGCTCTAGGTGCATTACACAATGTTTTCCCACTATAGCCACACAGAAGACATGGTGGTCTAGCGGTTAGGGTTCAGCGCTCTCACTGCCACAGCTGGGGTTCGATTCCCCATCAGGGAAGATTCTTTGTGACTTGGTCTAGGTGATCCTGCTCTGGCAGGGGGGCTGGACTAGATGATCTTCTAGGTCCCTTCCAACCCCTAACATTCTGTGATTCTGTAACTCTCAGATTCCAGTCCTTCAGGGAGCAGGAAAAAAAAAAAAAAAGTCACCCTACCTAGTGCTTACAGCATCTTGCTTAACAGGAAATGGTTGTTATGCAGCTGTCAAACAACATAAAAATCTCATCTGAGAGCCCTGGCAGCATGCTGGGACACTCCTGTGAAGCCATTTTGTAAGAAAATAGGCACAGCAATCTGATTACATGAAAGGATTAAAAAGCATCCGTAGAAGTTATTTCAGACAAAACCTACCTGCTTACTCACACATTCTCCCAGACTGTCTCCTAGCATTGAAAAAAAGCATCAATTTTAAAGAAAAACACATAAAAAATATCTGAGAGTAACAGGGAGTGGTTATCTGGACATCAGATGGTTATCTCTTCAGAGCCTCCACAGGAAATTCCACAAGCTCTCACCACCCCAAACCTGCCTGCAGGGTCTTACTGGACTCTTTCTAGCTTGATTTAAGAAAAAACTTCATGCATAAGCAGGGCAAGTACAAATTCAAAAAAGAACATATTCTCAAAGACTTCTGTTCATGTCAAATCATGGTCAGAAAGCAAATGATACATGGTGTTCAATATGTCAGTCTCTGGCTACACCCAAAGCCATTGCTTAGCACTTGCCCTTGCAAGTCCATCATACCAAACATGGAAACCAATGACCAAATGGAAATACTTTCTAGAAACAGCAACTTATACTTTTTTGAGAGAATTATTCCAAAATGTAAATCTGCACAGATGCAGAGGCATTGGCTCTGCAGTTATTTGAAGGTGGTTTTGTCAACTTTCTGGAATACTCATCCAGGATCCACTTAGAAAACTTAGGTTGAGATAGATCCAAGGCAGAGGGGGAAGACAAGACTTCAGTTTAGGTGTCACTCACATACACAACACTAATTTCACTATTCAGTTTCTCTGAAACTCAGCTGGTGACAATCTTGACCCTGAAGCCTGGAGAACAGTTTAGTTTTTGTTTTTTTTTCACTAATTGTTTCTGTAAATAACAAATGTTGATACAACACATAAATGATATTTCCTCTAAAACTTCAGACTACAGAGTTAAGTCAACCTTACTCCTAACTCTGCAGACACAACTGTCTCATGAAAGTGTCACTTGAACTAAACAATAAAACATTGAGGTTTCCACCAGCTTTAGACACAAACAGCACAGAAATCATTGTGTACATTTTGTAGACCTGACAGAATGACCACTTTTTAGACACCTAAATCAGTCAGGCATGTGAGAAGCACTTGGTACATAAGTGTCATCAAAATGTGTGCACATCACAATCACCCACATGACATGACGAAAGGCTGGGTCTTGGGTATGTTAAGAGAAGTTTACCTACTGGGAAGGTAAAAGCAAGATGGAGACAGACTTTTCTTAGTGATGCATAACAAATGGCAAAGATAAATTCCAGTTATATCTAGCTGGAAATCTTTTTCACATGATAGTGATTAAACCCTGGAACAGGATCCAGGTAGGCTGTGGAAGTTGGCCTTCTGAGCAGGGATCAACTAAAAATGTTCAGAGGTCCCTTCCAACCCAAGTGATCCTATGAAGCATCACAGTGAAAAACACAGGTATGAACTTTTACTACTGGTACCCTGTGTACAAAACCAAGCTGACAGGACCCACAGCTAGTAACTCGGGAACATGAGCTAAACTAATTTTGACAAAAGTGGTTACTATATTGGGCTCCTGCCTGGTTACACACAAAACATCTCCTGAACTATGCTCTCTCGAGCTTAGCACATTAAAGTAAACCACTATTGGTCTTCAGGTCACTTTAATGTGCTGCACTGCAAGTTAAGGCAATTTAGGGGTTACTTCTTTGAGGTTCAGTCATCCATGCCATGAAAGTAATAGCATCTGGAAGGTGGACAGGTTCCCGCTTAGCTGCTGGAGGTTAAGTCCCTAGAGGCTTGGAAGCATTATGGAGAGCACAACCATACAGCCATACATGTGAGGATAGTGTGTATAAATAAAGGCAAAACATTGTCATGGCCCTGCCAGTGCCAGAGGGATCCATCTGCTTCATTATAACACTAAGAAACTTCTGAATGCTCTCTAAGTTCTAAAATAGTATCCGGGTGAATTAATTTTCAGTCTCGTCTGCTACAAACTTCCCATCCTCCTCAACAAGTTACTTAGTAATTTCATAAAATCACAGAATTTTAGAGGTTGGAAGGGACCTCTGGAGAACATGGAGTCCAACCCCATTACCAGTGCAGGAACACCCTGGGCAGGCCACACAGGAACAGATTCAGGCAGGCCTTGAATGTCTCTAGAAAAGGAGACTCCATAACCTATCTGGGAAGGTCTGTTTCAGTGCTCTGTCACCCTCACAATAAAGTTTTTCCTCATGTCCTGTCACAAGGCAGAACTGAAAAGTGACTGGCACCTTCTACTTGACACCCACCCTTCAGATACTTGTAAACATTAATAAGATCCCTTCTGTCTTCTCCAGGCTAAACAGACCTGGGTCTCTTAGTCTTTCCTCATAAGAGAGAGATAAATCCCCCCCCTTAATCATATTCATAGCTAAATTGATTCTCAGGTGTCAAATAATGGTATTTTCCCATTTCAAAGAGTATCATGCCACACTCATCATATAGGAAATGCTTATATATGCCATCTATCAAGGTCACGCAAGCTGGGAAAATTAACTCCACATTCCGCACAACAGGGGCACATAACTGAATATGGGAAATGACTAGCACAACAAAATATTAAACAGGAGGTTGCATGGGACACATCTCACTGTACCCCAGAAAAGATGTCCACATGTGGGCTGTTTACTTTTTTTTCTTTGTTTTATCGTGTACAGATGTAGCTATACCAGTAGGTGACTGTTTGACCTTACATTACAATCGTAACTACACTGACAAGACTAAACCACTTCATGATTTCCAAAACATGTATTAAAAAAAAAAAAAAAAGTCTACATAAAATCAAGCAACTAGAGGACCGGCCATGCTTTTCTGCTTGAGGGCCCACACATTTCTCCACAGAGCTACCCAGACTTCCCACCTCAGTTAGTAGAATCCATCCTGATCCAGCTGAGGTGTCCCTCAGAGCTGGTTCTCAACCCCAGGCTGCAGCACTCTACAAGCACAGCTGGCACAGCAAGCAAGGCTGCACTTCTCACACCTCAGGGAACGTGCAAGCAGTCTCACTGTAGTGGCCCAGGGAAGTTGCAGAAGAGTTGCATCATCTTTAGTCCCTACAGAAAGAATCTGCAAGGAACAGCAAGGAGTACAAAAAGGTTTTACTATTGCATTCCCAGAACAAGGGGCAGGGAATTAGTGACAAAAACTTATCAGGATCTGTACTTCCAAATTTCACTTAAGCCAGCTATTTATGCTGTACTTCAAAGTTACTTATCCTATACTTCTTCAAGGTCCATTATAACAGTGCTCTCACTGGGCCTGAGCTGGAGGTGGTTTTGTGTCCACAGCTCACTAGGCGAGACAACCTTTCATCTGCACACAGATCCCATTTCTTACTGGGACTAAATCCTTAGCTCAGATACGCTGGTCTTCGCATGGCCTGCAGGGAATGGCAATACATCTCCAAAACTCCACCCAAGTGTCAGCTGCAACCTCATCAGACAAAAGAACACCAGCCTGAGCCAGTGTGGCTGGGACCCCCAATGCTGCTGTTCTTGGTGAGCAGCTGGAAAAAGGGCACAGGTCCCTCCCAGTGTCTGCTGGCTCCTTCCTAGCTCCTACTGTGGAAAGTTCTACAGCTGCTGGGAGGAACCCATTCGCATAACAAAAGCGGCTTTCAAAAGCAGTATGGGACTGTGGAAAGAATAAGAGAAAAACCCAAAGCCAGAAGCTACGTTGACAGCTACAGTTGGGTTTTTTTCAGCATTGCCTAAAAGTCTCAAGCAAGGATGAAGGCTCCAACATGTTCTATAAACACTAGTGTCTCTCATTACTTTCCTTCTGGCTAAAGAACGTATGTTAAAAAAAGTAATGCAAGAAAACTTAGGTACACCCCTGAGCACATTTTTAGGATTCTCATTCAATCAAGTTCTCAGCTGTGCAATAAATGAAGCTTGAAGCATAAAAGAGCTTTTTTTTGGGGTTTTTTTTTTGTTTTTTTTCTCAGAGATTTCGGGTAGGGTTTAGACACCCATGTACCCTGCTGGATCTGGGACTCAACCCCTAATCTTGTACTTCATTAGCTGTGGAAATCAAGATACTACTTCCTTACTTTCCCAGTCATTACACAGTCTCTGTAAATGGTGCACTCAAAACCATCATGGTGAGCACCATAAGAGATCTTAACCAATTAAACAGGTAATGAAAGGCTTATGGAGCTTGAGCTGTAATTCCAGGCTGCACCACACTGGTGGAGAAAGACTCCCAAAAGGGAAACGTGAGACAGCAGCAATGAAAAGTCTACTATATATATTAATTTTTTTAAATCTGCCTTTAAGCGTTAAGCTTCTCCTGCAAGACTATTGTTCTTTTGAAGCATTTAAAGAAACTTTTAAAGGTAGCAATCATAGACTGATATTTTTGACATATAGAAATATACATCTGGCTTGTGAAAGTTATACAGACTCCATTTGTTGCAAGACAAAACCCTAAAGGATAAATTCTTGCCTCTTTAAATCAAACAAAGGAGGAAAAAAAAAATTTCCCTTTCCTTTCAGTGGGTCTAGGCTTACCCATCAAGATTTTAATAGTGGCAAAATAGTCTTGCCTCTCAGCCAAACCATTTCATTTATGGAAACTGCAAGCTAGCTCAGCTTCTCTAACAGGAGCAAAGACGTTAGAGGGATTACAATCAGCATATTTTAGTACCACTTGTTTTTCAGTGCAGTAAACACACACAAACACTCCCGTCGTTCCTGATCACTTCAGGAGGAATAACCTACCCAGTAATACACAGAGCTGAACACACAGCTCATCACAGTTGCTGTGTTCCAGAAAATTCCCCCTCCATCTCCAAACACTAAATTCTTTTCTTTTCTGTTTAATGTTACTCTTCTGGGTAAAAAAAAATAATAATTCATGGCCCAGAGACATATTATTTTTGCATAATCAAGTTATACATACGGATTCAACCTAGCTAGGAAATGTCAACTTAAGGCTTGTCTTCATCAGGAAATTTACTGTAACTAGTTTACCAGTATAATTATATTGCTGAAGTTCTACTGGTAAAATTCCCTTGTTGAGCCTTATTCATAACAACAGCCTCCTTTATAGTTTACTTCTGTCGACTATGCCAAAAAAGGCCCCTGCTCCAGAAAGGCCACAACAATTCACAGGGGAGGAGGGGAAGCATCTATGCCAGTGCAACTGGAGCTTAGAAAAAGCAGCAGTATAGGAATGGCAGTATTTCTCTATACCAATTGATTACTTGCTTTAACAACAACAGTCTAACACTGCAGGAACACTATACCACACTCCAGCTACCGCTGCACGGAGGGCACGTGCCAGTTTTACACCACACCACGCTTTATGGCCCTCATGAAGCTCCCCAAGCCATGCACTGCCCTGCACCAGCCCCTCCGTGGGCACCCTTCTGTCCCTGGCTGCTCTCTGCCCTGTTCCTCGCAGCCTGGCAAGCACCTGGTCCCCGGACAGCTTGGACCCTCCACAAAAAATGGGTGGTAAAGACCAGCCCCTCTGGTTTGCAGTTTGCATCTTAGGGACGAGGGATAGCTGAAAAGCAAACAGCTCTCTTTGCAAAAGGGATTTTAAAACAATTGCCCTTCACTTGTACAGCGCAAGAATGCTGAGCTAGACAAAACAATGAGCCATCTGTGCACTCTTCCCTCCTTCCCTTTTCTCTGTCCTCTGGGCTTAAATCAGAGATCCCCAAGAAAGGCCGAGTCCTTCTTCACCTCCGCCCACCCTGTTTACATCTCGAAAAAAAAAAAAACAAATCAAACCAAAAAACAAACAAAACTAACCACCAAAACCAGTTTTCTGGCTTTTTTTTTCCTTTTTGTTCTTGAGAACTGTTGCACAATCTTCCCTTAAACCTCAGCCCTTTGTCAGGTGGTATCCCATCTACTCAGCTTTGTCAAGTGATCAAAAAATGCCTCCCACCAGATGATCCATTCCGTTGTTTACCATCCCTGGAGGCAGAGTGGCCACTCAGCAGCCTGAGCCACCCCTTTGTCCAAGGAAGGGAACATCATCTGAATGGGAGACCACCAAAGATTTGCAGCCCTCTTTTGTTAGCCTGGTGTCACTGCTTAATGGGCCTCAATTCAAAACTGAGATGACAGTGGAGAGGCAGCCAAGTTAGGTAATCAATATGGAGTTTCCAGATAAGGAGAAATACCAACAGTTCAAATTTTCAAATAAAACTGGTTATTTTATTACCAACTGTAATCACTGTCCCATCAAGAAACACAAACTATTCTATTACTAGTCAGAAAGGCACATTCCCAATGTTAAATCTGCATTGATAAAAAAAAAAATAAAAATTAGGTATGAATAACAGCACTGAAATGCATCTCTTCAAACATTCATTTTGTTAGTACCATTATTCCAGGCAGCAAAGGGGTGAAAAAAAGTCAACTGCCCTTTGATCATAGAACCAGAATAGCCACATAACTCAAAATAATGCTTTTACCTTCATGTTATTAAAAAAACAACAAAAAACAACCAACCAAACAAAAAAAAAAACCCACCAAAAAACCAACACCCAAACCATTATCTTTTAATTCTTGCTTTTTAGAACATCCTAAACAGATCTTTTATCATGTAAAATAATCTTTCACTAGAATACTCAACTTTGATCCCCAGTCACTCCACTTCCTGGCAGACTGGGAGCCTGTAAGCTCTCCCATGTCCTTCAGCACTAATCCAGCCTGGAGCTGACAGCAAGGACACGCTGTCTTAGGCCCACTCTCCTCCAGTATGACAAAATCATGAGTATCAAAGTTCTGCTGACAAAAATAAATCATCCACGTTGAACACTGTGCCCCTTCCCCTGCACGGCAGCAAGACGCTCCTCTTAGCAGGATGCACGTGCAGATGCTTCTGGACCGGGAGGGGGGCTTGCCTTCAGTAACACTCCCTACAAGCCTGCTGCCAATCTTTTTCTTTTTTCTTATTGCAAACAGACCTTCTTGTAAATTCAACTACTGTGCTGTAAACATTAAACGAATTTTCTTCAATGCTTAAAAAACACCCCAAAACACAAAACCAAACCAACCAAACCCAAACTTCCAACTCTATCACAGCTCAAGTGTGCTCTCCTCCCACAACCTCCCCAGGCAAATGCAGATAGATCACAGCACAAAGCTGACTGTGTAGGTGGCCTACATCGTTCCCATAATTAACAGTTACTACCTCCAAACAATAACATTGGGAAGCCAAGTGCACTTCACCTGGGAAAAGGAGGGAGAAAAAAAAAGATTTCCCCCTAGAAACACAAGTCTGAGTCCTGATGCATTGCTTCAGTCATGGGTGTCTAGTGGGGACACCATCAATGGGGTTAATCAATAGGTGTGATGCTCAGTTTAACTGTTTGGGGTTTTTTTTTTGCCTGTGGAATAGGGAATCGAACCTTGCATGATCACATGTGTTGTGCACATGCTTCTTCAAAATGCCCCCATGACGTTTTAATTCATTGGCCAAATTTGATAAAGTCCTTCAAAGGCAGAGTTATCCCCAGAACAGCACATTTCTACAAGGTAGGAAGAGTCAGACAGAAGAGAATGATCTGCAGACACTCCCAGTGAGCAAGTTTCATTTGAATAACAACTTTATTTCTACACACCTGAGAATCCACACAGCTGAGACATGTTAAAAGTCCCCTCACTGTGGGAAAACTCAGTCTAACTCCTATCTTTATACACAAAAAAAGAGTCCAACCAAAAAACAAATTCATTAAAAAACAGATCTTATTGCCCTTCTGCAGCTACATGACTTGTTTCAACTCTGATGATTCTCAAATAAGCTATCATTAAAATGAAGTACCTTTTTTGTCACAGAACTCCTTAATTCCATGGTCTCTCCCTTTCCACTCTGCCAAGAACCTTCCTCTCTGCCCTGCCTCAGAGAAAAGACCAACTGAAAAAAAATAAGTATTACAGATGGGGTCAATCTTTGATAAACAAACAAGAGACCTAGGAAGTAAAAGGAAGTCCAGAGTATGGTACACATCTGAGACTCCCCTCCTTCAAGTCCTAGTTCTTGTGTCTCTTTCCTAAACTGAAGCTTAGCAATGTCCTTTTCCACATTGTTCCCTATAGCAGGGGCAGATGCTCCACCTCCAGCAACAGTACACAGAAGAATAATTTCTTCAATGTACTGGATAAAGTTCAATTCCCACAGATGAAGCCATGGCAACACAAAGCCACGAGTTACGGAACCTGTAAGAAGCTCCTCAGGGTGACCATAAATCCTCAGAATTTCCTGCTGTCGTGGCTGTTCCCCACAACCAACCCATCACTACCACAACTCATAAAGGCCTGACCCAGGAGCAGAGCCATTATTTTCTGATCTTCAACTTGAGGATACAGCCCCAAGTCTCAATCTCACTTCCATATTCCATGTGCTGCAGGAGATACCACACAGCCAGCCCTGACACAGCAGGCACCCTTTAACTTCAGAGCTAGCAGCCTCATGAAACAAAATTAGGATGAAGAAGGGAGGGTATACTATGTGTAATTTATCTTGAATTCCAAGCTCAGCTCCCAAACTAAACTGATTTATTCATCTCTCCAAGGCAGACACGGTGAACTATAAAAAACAAACAAACAAACAAACCCCCCCAAAAAATCTTACCTGAAATATAGATCCACAACAATCATCACCCCCCTCTAAATTACTGTCTTCCCAAAAGGCCCCCTATTTTCTTTGGTTTTGTTTTCATGAAAATGCAATGAGGTACAGAGTGAGTCTTCACCATTTTCAAAAGCGTTCACTGTCACCTTGGAGTTTGGTGTAATATTTCAGTTGTGCTTTAGGCATGTGTTTTATAAAGCACATAGGGACCCATTAAATACCAAAATTTAAGGCTAAAGGCTGGCAAGCCGAGGGCATCGAGCTTTTGGATTTATGAAAGGCTAAAGAACTAAGAGACTCCTAAAGTGACAGCTGTCAGCACCACTCCATCTTACATTCAGGCAGGCTCAAAGGAGAAGCCAGCACTCAGAAGAAAGAAAGCACTCGTTCCAACTTTCAGGCTATTTTTCTAAATACTCTTTTCAAATTCCTTTGATACTCGGAAAAAGCCTTCCAGAAAATACCCACCCCTCTGCAAGCCTCCCATTTGTTACCTGATCCAGTTTTGCACTCCTTTTTCTTCTTCCCAGCTCTAACAAGCATCCTTGCCCTTTTACAAGTTAAGGTCATTCAGAGATCTATACAAGCAAGCAGAACACAAGCTGGACTGGAGATCTTGAAAGGCTCATGCTTATCCTCACCTTTAATAGGGAGGCACCACCCACAGAGACAACCGGGTATCCCAGCATGCACTGCTCCCTCCCCATCCAAACGGCAAGTATCACAAATCAAAGGACCACAGCAAGTTGGAACCTGCTGCCTCTGTGGGTGGTACCCTGCATCTGTATTAGAGATGGAGGCAGCTGTAATCACTTTGGGTTTATGTAAATGAACACTGGGCTTCGGCTCCCGGCCAGCTGCCAGGGGAAAAAAAACAAACCAACAAAAAACACAGAACAAAACAAAACAAACACCCCTGTCAATATGAAGTTTGTGTAGATTAGGAAACCTAATTATTGGAATACGCATAAAAACAAAACATCAAAACATAGTTGGCTTGTATCTTCTTGGGATGTGGGAAGGCCACAAATACAAATCTTATCTCTTAACCCAGCCATAATTTTTATTTCTACTGTGGCTTTGAACTACAGCCCTGCAGTTTTAATAAAAGTCTAATCAAGGTTTTCAGTTCTATCACATCACTGATCTCATTTTCCATGCACTTTTTAAACTGTTAACAAAAACGGCGAACATCTGAACTACGAGAACCATTAACTGGAGATTCAGCCCTGGCCTAACAGCAAACTGAAGGAAGAAGTCAGTCTGGTGAAAACACATATCACTTCCTAGCTTCCTAAGCAGTCCTGCAAATCCCTGCACTAGTACAACCCAGGGCTGGAGCACCCCCACGGCACCACAGCAGCTGGAGCTGTTGTTGGCATTAACAGTATCAAGCCACACCTGCTGGCACTGCCTTCCTCAGGCACCCATTCCTCACACAGGCAGAGTCACCATCATACCTGGAAACCACAGGAAGGGTTCCTGGCCTTGCCAATGGCCTGGCAGTGGAGCCCGCAGCTGTGGTGGCCAGCTGAGGCATCGTGCCTTGTGCGCCCAACGGGACGTGCCAGCTGCTGACGCTGCTGTGGGGTAGAAGCTCCCAGCAAGGGGTGGAGAAGGGTGAGGGACTCGCCTCCTCCTCCACAACTACCCTGGCCAGGCACTTGCTGCCAGCCTGGACACGCTGGATGTGTGCTCATCACTGCAGTGCTGAGTATCCCCAGAAAGCAAGAATGGTTAAAAAAAAAAAAAAAAAAAAGCAGCTCTACTGTAACCACACTGAATAGATTCAAGAAGTTACATGTTGGTGTGGGTTTTAAAGTAGAAAAAGTTAAAAATGGACTATAACTTGCAAAAGTGTCCTGGAAGGATTTCTGCTGCCAATCACATTGTGCAACATGCTCAGCTGGAGAGACTTACTGCCATGCAAGCAGTTTGGTGTGGAATCCCCCTGAAAGGCCTGCGGTTCCCCAGCACTGTCATGACGTCATGATTTAGGATTTTTAGAGTGACCAGCCCAGCACAGCGGGTGTCATGATTGCCATTATATCATGAAACACTGAGTGGTCTTAAATGTAAAGGTTCTCCCATTTGAAATTCTTAGATTTCTTCCATCTCATTCCATAGACTCTTAAAAGCAGTCCATTTCTGTAAGTAGAGCATAGCTGATATTTAAGCAGAGCAGGAAATAGTGCTCCTTTAACTGAAAATAAATCTGTCAACAAGGAGGCACAGGGAGAGTTCTGCCTCAGACTTTTCAGGTTCATATTAAAAAATATAAATTAACGTCAACATTTTCACATTACTTGCTACATCTGTTTGCTATTCCATTATAAATAAAAATATAGGGGCCTCCAATTCAGTGTTAGTTCACTCTTCACTCAAAAAAGTATTTTTAATTTAATATTGCATTATAATTGATCTAGATTGTACTGTATTACCAGAAGAGGTCCACAAGAAAATAGGCTATACATTACCCAAAGTCAAGCTGGAAGATTAAAAAGACCCCTGGCAGTGTACTATCCTTCCCTTTCTAAAGGATGAAGGACAACGAGGTTATGGAAGCACATCCCTATTGTGGGAACCTTGGCTGACTGTCACAAGCAGACCCGACTACACTCTCTGCAGAGAGAGCTGGGAAACAAAAAAGCCCCACAAACTAAATCCCATCTCCAAAGGCCAGGGCAGTCGAGCAGAGTTCAATGTCACATGAAGGCCAGCATGGCCATGGTAGGGTCTCAAGGGAAGAAAGCCTCTAACTTCCAGTTCTTTCACTTGCCTCCTTTGACCCAGCAACTAATGATTGGTGTCTGTTGTTAGTAGATGTGTTGGTTAAATATCCCAGGCATATCTCTGTGATGCTAGGGTCCTGTATAAACTCCAGTCATAAAAGACCTGTTTTCTGCAACAGTTCTGTAACCACAATCATGAGGGAAAAAACAAACAAACAAATGGGAGAAAGTGCCTTGAAAGCATAGGTAAAGAAATTGATGGACTGCTGCTGTTGCAAGAGAAGCACCTGAGTGAAAAAACCCTCATGGATGATTCACAGATTCACAGATTCACATCAACTGTGACAAACAAAAGGAGGAAAGCTTAGGCGAACTGGGGCCTTTGCTGCACCATTTATGAAGGACATTTACCCTGCAACTACAAAACAACACAAAGACAGTTTAACTAAACAGGAACAGCAGAGACCATCTTGCCATTTCTGTCTGGTTAAAAGGCCATGTTCACAGCCCCATGACAGCTTGGCTGATAGTCATTTAACTTGAGTTAGGGAGCAAGGTCAGTAAAAGAAAGACAAGAATTAGGTTAGATTATGCTGCTTGTCTAGTCTAATACAAAATGCTTGCTAAAGACCATCCATAGAATCAAACTAAGATGATAATTTAATCACTAGAGGGAAGAAAAAAATAAAATCAATTTTATGCTTCTGTTGCACAAATTGGTACTTTATATAGCAGCCACTGGGGTGGCAGTCCACTGACAGTAACACTGCTGTGCTAGCAACAAGAAAAATTGCCCTTACAGCAGTTTTCCAGAGGAAAGCATTTAACATGCACAGGGAGGGGTCAGGATTTAAGCATATGAGTGTAACATGCTACCAAGAAATTAAAACAGAAGACATTCAGATTAAAAAAAGATTCCCAACCAGTTAGAAGAAAAAAAAATAAAATTAAAAACCCCAAACAAACTTAACTTTTTTTAAAAAAAGACTTAACACTAACAAGGAAATACACTTCATTCAAAGTCTAGAGGGAAATATAGCAATTATTTTACATCCAAGAACAGGCATATCCTACCCCTTGTAAGAGCAAGAATAGGGTATTCTCAGCAGAAAACCAGCTGTTCAAATAATAAGAACAGCAGGACAGGGTTTTACTTTTACTCTCTCAAAATGCAACTCAAAACACAACATGCAGCAGCAAAACTTAAACGACACTCACTCGTGTACTCTGTTGTCTCCATACAGGTCACTTAACCCAAAGCTGACATAATGCCAGTGCTCAGGAACATTCAGCGCTGGGTTTCCCAGGTTTCTGTACATGCTAACGTAGTCCAGAGGATCAGGTCCTCCCAACCTGCATTAAAACCAGAAAGATTCTTAGGTGAGCTTATTCAAGACAAATTGGAAGTCTCCACAGGTGCTATGAGAGGCTGTACAAAGACCTGCATTAAAACATAGCTAGTGACAGAAATTAAATTAGCATGTTCAATTTACCCCTAAAATAAAAAGCTTAAACAGAAAGGTTGTGTTAAATCCGGAAAGCTTCAAGCACAAGAAGGCAAAGTGCACGTCTGTAACATACTACAATGTTTTTAAGATTAAAGCATAAAAACCTCTGGAAAATCATATTAAAGCTTCCACAAAACAAAGAAAATTGGAAAACTGTACTAATAAAAGAGCAATAGATATATCTGCACTGCAAGCTCTTAATTCAGTCCAGAGGCACATACCTCAATTAAAAACCAACACCAATGCTATTCCTCAAAGCAGAATTTGAAAAAGCTAAATTTTCTGTAATCCATACTTCTGAACACAGACATGACAGTTAAAACATTGGAGAAGAAAAAAAAACAATGATTCAGAAAAATTAGTACCAGATCTTGTGAAATACACTAGAGCTGCATTAATCCTGAACGAGGACAAAAACATCACTGCACACTCTGCTTCAACATTAGAATGGGTTCCTCAAATCACCATCGCTTAAAATTCAGTGCAGCACACAGGCCACATCAGGCAGCAGCAGCAGCAGCAGCACAACCTGCCCATTGTAAGTTGGAGGAGAAGCCCACGAGCCTGCAGAGCTCGGCGCAGTCCAGCTGCCCCGCACTGGCAGCTCAGCTCCGCACCAGAGGAACACTCCAGGCTGTTTTGCTCACTGATCGCCCTGTCAATCATAAAACATACAGGTAGAAGTAAACAAGAACAGACAAGACATCAAACCTTTATGGAGTAGTGTGAACAGCTGGTCAACTGCTTCCTGCCTTTAATTAATTTTTTTCTTCAAGTAAAATACTCTCAAGACCTTCAAACAAGAACATCTAAACTAAGATGATCCACTTCATTCAAACCACTTATTAGATACCAAATCCTCTCATCTGCATCATCTGATCATATCCTGACTCTACCATCTTCAGGTTGCAGGGCATGCCTATCCTTCCTTTGCTAGCCCTGGTGGTCTGAGTGTCATCATTATACCCCGAAAGAGCTGCAAAAAAAGCATTTGAGCACCTTGGCTTTGTTCCCCAATTAAAGTACTGCTGTCTTATATCAAACACTGGCAGGTTTGGCAAGAAAGACTTTTCTTAGCATCTAAGCCTGCTCATCAGCCTCTTGTAGCACTCTCCACTACCACTGCTCCATGCCTCCTGGAAGCCTTTGTGCTTCACATGTGGAGATCCATACCTTGCCTGACCATGGAAGCTTCTGGGATGATTAAATATCAAAGCTTAATTGCAATTATCCCACAAAAGGTCAGCATGCTTCTCCAAGTCCCATCTAACAGCTTGGAGGAAAAGCTGACAAGTATTTCAATCCTGAGGCACGAATGTAACCAGGCTGCTGTAGTAAAGCCAGGGTTACACCCACAAGCTTCAGCAATTAGTGCAGAAAAGGGTTAACCCTGAGCTTGTACAGGTACCCCTACATCACATTCCCTAAGTAGAGCAATTTCTTACAGTTCATTTAGAAGAGACCCTTGAGAAGACAGAGTTTTCAGAGCTGAAGTAGCTGGCACTGCAGAACAGAGGTGTTAAAAAGTCATTTCACAATTTGGCACTAGCCTCACCACAGAGCTCCAGATGCCCCCTGTACATCTCCACAGGGGATTATCTGGAGAAGTAGGCACCAAGGCCTACTTGAGAGATGGATCCAGCCCTTGCTGGAAGGTGGTTGGTCTGACAAGAGGCCAGCCAGCACCTGGTCAAGCTGACATGAAAAGCACCTGTAAAAAGGTGAGCTCTAGAGTTAATGGCAAGTTTATCACCTGCAGGGAACGTGGTGCTAGGAGGGCCATGAGAACAGGCTTCCTATTGTTTCCAGAAGACACCTACATATCCAACACAGATTTCTGATGACAGCAGTACCCTATCTGAAATCCTCTGCCCACCTCGGACTGCACAACTTTATCAAGTCTGTACAAAGTACTATATCAGCTCGTAGTAAAAGGCCTGTGGGCTCACTTCACAAATGTGCTATGCTGCCTCCTTCCTACTGCTGAAGGGAAAAAAACCCAAAAAACAAAAAACAAACAGAGCAGGATTATCTAACAGGAGTGACTTTCCCTATGACAGCTTTCCTCCTTCTAAGTCATGTAAGGCCACCATGGTGGCTCCAGGCCAGCTCCAGCTTCACGGCAGGTCAATGAAGAATGCAGCCCAGGATATCAGGGCAGGACAGAGGGGGTGAGCATCCCAATCCCAGAAATGATGGCACAGAGGTCCATTAGCAAGGACCAAGTTAGAATTATGCATCTTTCTCATGTGAAAAGCAGCATCTTTACAGCGTAAAAGGCAAAATGGTAAGCAAGTAAGGAGAATGCATGTTAGACCCTGGGATGGAGCAGAGTTTGATTCTCACTGGCATCCCAGGAAAATCCATTCTCAAAGTCTAGCAGTATCTTGAAACATTCGGGGTGGGGGGAGGAAGTGTCCCATTGACACATCTCCACCTGCTGTGTCTCACCAACAGCAGATGACACTGCAGGCTGAGATCTCTGCCACAGGTACTCGTTCAGGTGGCTATCCTCAGTGTGGCACCAATGCCTCAGCCAGCACTCAGTCTCCCCACATCAGTAACTCCTGGATCCATAGTGGAAGCAATTCCAGACAGGATAGTCACTTGCTTCTGAGGAGCAGCCTTGAACAGCAGCAGCCACACACCTGACTGGGAAGCCTCCAGAGCAAGGGAGGTCAATACCAGCAGATTAGCAAGTGGTCAGAGCTGATGCATAGGATTGTCAACAAAGGGAAAACACTTTCACTTGTTAAGCAACAAGCATCTCCCACATGCACAAAACCTGCTTCCAGAAGTGGGTTTCATAACACCTTGAATGTCAAACGATTTGCACTGGAACACTACTGACACTGGCACTTTGACAAGGACAACGAGCAAGACAAACCCTTACACTGCCCTTTTCCAGGGCAGGGACTGCTCCACGTGCACACTCTTTCCCAAGGCTCCTCAAACACATTCATCAGGTCTGATGCAGACAATGAGCAAGTCCTGCACAGACTGTACCAGGCAAGCCAGACACCTTTCCCTAACTCCTGCTGGCAACTCCCACTTCACTGCGAAGGCCAAGCCCTCCAGTGGCCTGCAGCACCATGCTACCAAGGAGGCAGCTGTAGCAATGGAGCACTGGGCAGCTCAGGAAAGCACAGCAGATCTGGCCAGTTAGCTACCCACTGGTTTACATGCTGCACAACCATCAAGATAGTCTTTACTCCCTGAGAATTTTGGAAGGCTTAGAAGCGAGTCAGACAAACAGCCTGCAGCAGTGACTAATTAATTCTTGAAAACTACACATCCAAGCCTGTACCTATCCCCAAACCACTGCAACTGCAAGACTATCCAGTCCCAATTTTAAACAAGAGCAGAGCCATGGCAATGACACCCAGCCAGACCACTAAGCACGGCCAGCCAGTTTGGGCAGCAGGTTTCACTCACCAGGCAGTGTCATTAATGCTCCTGTACGTCAGTCCTCCCTTCCTCAGCTCTCTTGCAGGGCTCGACTGGTATCACAATCTACACACCAGTAACAGGCGTTCACACAAAGAGCTGGAAGCGTTGGAGGATTTTATTAGGAAGAGCCCAACTTCAAAGCCAGAGATACAGTGCAAATTTGTTACATTCTCTATTCATGGAGCTCATTCAGGAGCAAGAATGGCAGCCTCAGGGGAAACCGGTATTTGCATCTGCACCATAAGTCTTCTCCCGACTGATGTTAAGAGCGCTCTTAAGTTTATGTGGAAGAAGAAGTCCGATGTGGGCAGAAAGGACGGAAAATTCCTAATCAGTTTACCCTTGAAAAGTCCTCAGTGGATTAGTTGTAATCAAGCCACTGACAACAGCCTGCTTTTCACAGCTACCTTTTGACAACCCTCCAGAAGTTGTCTGTGATCCTCAAGCTGCCACAGACCACAGGTCAGCACGCTAGTTTTTGAGTACAAGGTCTAAATTCAAGACAGGTGATGAAAAAGCAACAGCCCAACCTGAATTCTGCCTATTTCAAAACCTATCAGATAGTAAAGTACAAATCTGCTTTTTCACTAGCAAGTCTGTGAACAAACATGTTTCATTTAGAGATACTCAACTAGCAGATACTGGATCTCAAGAGAGAAACTCCTTCTCAGCACATGGCCTTCATAAATACAGTCAGGAACTCTTCCAAGAGGTTCCGATTGCAATCACCAACTCTCCCAAGATATGCAAATAGCATTAAAAACAAACAAATCAAACAAAATATTTCCATGAAATAATCCATGCAGTTAGACCCCTTCATTCAACAGGTATGTGGCTCTGCAGATTCTCTGACATTGCAAAGGACAGATCAGCTCTGCCACGCAAGCCAAAGAATACAATATTAGCCTCCTGACCAAGAAAAATTGCTGTTAACCATAGAGAAGGCGATACATATAATTAAAAGCTGATTATTGTTACTATATTTCTCCTAAGGCAGGGAACTTTGTTCAGCAATTTCCTCTTCTAATCTAAACCAGCTAATCGCTGGCAGCATCAGCAGAGGAGGACAGATGAGCACAGAGAGCAAGTAAGCGGTGGTAGAAAGTCATTCTACCAGACTTAACAAAGCTAAGGTCCGAGTTTCACCTAACAAAAGTACCTGTAGTGTCCACATAGCCTCCAAGTCACACAAGAATTTCCTGCACAAAACAGCAGTGAGAAGCTCACCTCTGACATCTCTGAGCAAAGTTTTCAACTCACACTGCCAGCTGAGGTGACAGTCAAAGAACTGCTAAGTGGAAAATGCCAGGATAAACAGGCCTTCATATTCCTTCTTACTTGCAAACAGACAGACTGCCAATAGTTTTGCTAGTGTTTGAGCTCCAATTGCAGTGAGGCCCTAATTAACCCCTTAAGCAAACAAGCAGCAAGTTTCTCCCCAAATATGGGTCTCTGCCATTCTTCATCATAGACCTAAATCTCCCTTCATCCCACATAAATCTTACGTCACTCTAGTCAGCACTGATTTAAGCTGCTGATGGAAAAAAAGTGCTGAATCCCAAAGCCAAAATGACTGGAAACTCACCAAGAGTGAATGCCTAAGGTTAGAAATAGGTGTGAAAACAGACTAATCACTGAAGTACTGCAGTATGGACCCAAACAGAAGATTAAAAAATTACTTGTATTTTGATGTCTCAGGTTTGCAATGTCTTCTCTCAGCCTACTGTGTCAGTTTGAGTATAAAAAAAGCCCTAAGCAGTAAGGGCTAACACACCTGTCTTGCTAGAGCTACATAAAAGAAAAAAAAAAAAAACAACCCAACACTTCCTTGGAAGACAACAGTATTAGCTTGGTGGTCAGAGCAGAACAGAGGAAGGTTGTTTTTCTACTATCACTCTGGACTCAGATAGAGGAGTACAGGTTAAAATGAACTATAAATAAAGAAGTTGAGCATTAACTAAACCTTTTCCAAGTCCTGGAGTAGGGACTGATCAATGTCATGACCAGCAAACACTTGGGGGTGACCTGACTGTGTTCTTTAAACCCAGAAGAGGGGGCTACACAGCAAAGCAATAGTAAAAAGCAAAAGACACTCTTCTTTGCACAGGGCTAGACGCTCAACTCGATAACTAAACATCCAAGTACTTCCTTCATGACACTCTCCCACGTAAACAACTGCTGTTACTGGTGTCAGACACTGTGTCAGCAGAGCCATTAAGCAGCAGATCTGTAGTCTGCAATAACACATGGCTACGCAAGGGCAAGGCAAGCTGGCTCTGCCCCATGGGTTTTACGGGTACATGCACAGCACACATCCAGCTCAGAGGCTGGAACACAGGTTCACTCCAGTCAGTGCTGGCCATACTCACACCCCAGTCTCCAAGATAGAAGACAGAGCTCATAGTTCCTGTACAGGAAGAAAAACACCCATCTCCCCCCAGTCTCTCTGGGAACCCCTCCATTGAGTAACACACACTCTCTTTTCCCACGACCTGCTCCAGTCAAGGCCCTCATAAGCCATCCCTCATTCGAGGAAACTCTAAGTCACCCCAGAAACCCCAAATACATACTCCTGCCTTCAGTGCATCTCTCCCTAGATCATCCCTTCTATTCCCAGTACATCCTCCCCAGCTTTGCCGTCCCCCCCAGATACACCTCCCAGGAACCCAATTGCATCTCAAACGCCTCCTCCCCCAAACCCATTGCACACCCCCAAACCTCTTCAATCTTGCCTCAAACTCAGAATGCAACTCCCAGTCCCTCTCCCCTTGCTAAAACCCTCCCCACCGCCTCCCCAAGCCCCACACAAGGCGCCCGGCCCCACTGCTCCCCACCAGCCCCACACAAGGCCCCCCGGCCCATTGCTCCCCCCCCCACCCCCACACAAGGCCCCCTCCAGGCCGCAGCTCCGACCGCCTCACCAGTACTTGAGGATGGCGGTGACCTGGAGCGGGTTGGGCTGGTCAGGGTAGAGGCGGCGGCACTCGCCGTAGATACCGTGCAGCCCCGGCGGGAAGAGCGACGGGAAGGAGCCGGACACGGACCCCGAGCCAGAACCCGGCCCGCCCGCGGGGGGGCCCCCGCCAGACCGCACACCCTCCATGTCCCGGCGGCAGGGACGGCGCAGCGGAAGCGGCTGGTCCCAGCACGGCTCGGCCCGCTCGTCTCCGCCCGCTCGTCTCGGCTCCGCGCCCGGCCCAAGCGGCGCTGCGCGGCGCGGCGCTGCGGGAAGAAGGGGCGGGCCCCGCTGCCCGGGCGGCGGAGAGTGACACGGCGGCTTCACCAATAGCAGCCCGCGGCGCAGAGGGCGGCCCGGCCTCTTCCCCCCTCCCCTCCCCTTCACGCCGCGAGCGCGCCCTCTAGCGGCGACGGAGCTCGGGGCGGAGCTGTCGGGGGTCCTGGGGCTGGAGGGGGGGACTGGGAGGGAGCTGGGAGGGAGCGGCACCCGAGTGGGCCTGGGGTAAGAGGCAGGATCGCCGTGGAGCGGCCTCAGTGGTCGTCCCGATGCGGGGAGGAATGAGAGGCCTGGGCAGGGGGCCCGTCTGGCAGGAGGACCGAGGGGCAACACCTTCCCCGGCCTGGTTCGCCCAGGAAGTTTGCATCTGGGCAGATCCCGTCCCGGGGCAGCTTTCCCGGCCGCAGCACTCCCAGCCTCGGCGCTCAAGCCGGTATCAGTCTTGCCTGAAGAAGAGAGGCTGTAACTGGCAGTGGCTCGGGAGCTACTGCAGGGGGATTTCAGCCATCCGCATAGCAGGGCCCAGGACAGAGAGATGGGCTCAAGGCTTAGCACCATCTCCGTGCCTCCATGGCCCCTATGGGACCACCACTGTGCTTGAGACATGGCAAGCTAATAGCCTTATTGCCTTTACTGCTGCTCTTACAGCCTTTGTTGCTGCTCTCTTGACCCCTTCCCTGATCCTCACAGTGCCTTCCTTCTCCCAGTGTACCTTTCTGTAGGTCCCTTAGAGGCAGCTGTGAAGCAATGGGAACAGGTGGAGTCCAAGGTCTGTCTGATGGAGGATCTTTATGTGTCTACTAAGAACACTGAAGATCTGACTCATTCCTGAGCTGCAACTACATCTGTGGTCGTGCAAAAACCTAGTGGGTATGGGTGAGCCCCATGGGGTGGGTTCAATAGTCCTACATGTCCTTAATGAGCATAGAGAAAAAATGAGCTACAGAGTGCTGAGCAGACAGGATGAGTGCTCTTGCTTCTTGCATTTCTTACATAAATAGCTGAGTGTTTATTCTAAATTCCATATTCACAATATACCTTTTAGGAGATCCCCTATAGTCAAGAAGCTGGCAAGCAAACAGCTATCCACTAAGAAAGGAGGTAAGCAGTTGATATTCTCATTAATCACTGCTTCCCACAGTGAACAGTTTTCACTTGTCCTGTTACTGGGATAATACTTTTTGTGACATCCAATCAAGAAGTCAATTGCAGTTAACTGAGGAGGTAAATAGAACAGTCACGTATTAAATGGTGTGTTGGCTTAATACACACGTAAGTCTCCCAGCATTTACTGAGGTGATGCAATACTGATCTTGAAATAATATAACCCCCTACATCCTGTTGTACAAAAAACCCACCTTTTTTGCACTAGGTGAATGTTGAGAATCACTTAAGATAAATAGATGAGACTTACCTGCTAGAGCTAAAGGCAGAAACTACAGAAAAGCCTCAGTGTCCAGAAGAAAGATGTAGGACAAAACAAGTGAGTTCTGAAACAGCTGTCTGCCCATGTGCTGGTAATAAGGTTCATTTTAACTCATTTCAAGACTCAGTGTTGCTCAGAGTTTCAAGTAAACTTACAATTTTAGTGTCACTGATAGTCATCAATTATTCAAAGTGCTTTTAGAACACGTAACAAATGGAAACTAGCAGGGAAAACTTGAATACTAGGACACTTATTACATGCATTCTTTGTACCAGTGCTCGTTTCCTGGTTGCCATGCCTCAAAAAACAGAGAAACTACATAATACTCAGAACAGATGCATTACAACATGATCACATGAAGTGATGGAACAGTAAAGCGCTTTAATTAGTGACATATTGCTTCTACAGAAGGAGATAATTTTTTTCTGCTTTCCTATTAAAACAAAAACAGAACAACAACAACAACAACAAAAACCAAACCAAACCAAACAAAAAAAAACCCAACAAAAAAAACCAAGAGAAAAAATACCTGGAAAGCAGCCAATTGAAATAATACAATGTTTTACAAGGAACTGGTCATTCAATCTAACCCCCTGCACTGAGCAGGGACATCTTTAACTGGATGAGGTTGCTTGGAGCCCTGTCCAACCTGACCTGGAATGTTTCCAGGGATGGGGCATCTACCACCTCTCTGGGCAACCTGTGCCTGTGGGTATCACCAGCCTCATTGTAAACTGTCCTTATATCTAGTCTAAATGTCACCTTTTTTAGTTTAAACCCATTACCTCTTATAATAACAGGCCCTGCTATAAAGATTGTCCCCATCTTTCTTACAGGCCCCCCTAGTAAGTACTGAAGGGACACAATAAGGTCTCCCCAGAGCCTTCTCCAGGCTGAACAACCCCAGCTCTCAGCCTTTGTTCACAGCAGAGGTGTCCCAGCTCCCTGAACATTGCTGTGGCCTCCTCTGGCCCGGCTCCTACAGGTCCCTGGGCTGAGGACTCCAGAACTGAACTCAGGGTGAGACCTCAAGGAGAGCGGAGCAGAGCGCAGAATCCCCTCCCTCGACCTTCTGGCCACTCTCTTTCTGACGCAGCCTAGGATGCGGTTGGGGCTACCGGGTAGCGAGCGCGCGGTGCGGGTCGCGTCCACCCACGAGCACCCCCGAATCCTCCTGCGCAGGGCTGCTCTCAGCCCCGCTATCGCCCACCCTGCGCTGACACCGGGGCCCGCTGTGTTTTGGTGGCAGTGCCCTCAGCACGCGGCACCCGCCCCTCGCTCAGTGTCACGCCAAAAAAGGCGATTCCCAGGCGCGGTTGTTGCCGAGCGTCCCTGCTGTCCGCACTACATTTCCCGGCATGGCCCGTTCCCGGCGCCCCGACATGCCTCGCGCCGAGCCCGGACTACACTCTCCGGCAGGCCCCGCGGCCGGAGGAATACATCACCCAGCGAGACCCGCGCCGCGTCTCCGCGCATGCGCCGCCGAGGGCTGGGCTGTTGCTCCCTGACGGGCGGCTGCGGCGGGTCCTCGCCATGGAGTCCTACGACGTGATAGCGAACCAGCCCGTCGTGATAGACAACGTGAGTGCGGGCGGCCGCGTATCCCGGGAGCTGGGAGGGCGGGAAAGGCCCGCGGGCTGCAATCCCTTTGTCATCGGGGACGGCCGCGCCCCGCCCGCCGCCCCCTTCCCCCTCCTCCGCCGGCCTGGCCGCCGCCTTGGGCTCTCGAACAGCCCGTGCGCTGCGTCCTCGCGGGCCGCCGCTGCCGGGGCGGGGCCGCCGCGGTTCGGCGCAGCCGCGATTGGCTGAGGTGTCTGCCTGTCACCTGCCGGAGGGCCGCTGCCCCTCGCTGGTGGGGAGCGGTCCCCGCCGCCGCCGAGGTGCCTGCTGGCTGGGAGGGGCGGGGCAACCCCATTGGCTGGGGCGGCTGTCAGTCAGCGGGAAATCCCGCATTTACCTGTCGAAACGGTGCGCTTCACGCCCCGCCCTCCCGGAGACACCTGTGCTCATTGGCAGCCCGAGCTGTCAGTCAGGCAGAACTGCACCTCGGCTCCGCCTCGTCTCTCTTTGTGCCTGGGGGACAATGGCGGCCGGTGGGCCCGGTCTTGGCCAGAGTCCCAGCATGCTCTGGGGCAGCCTTGGCCGCACTCCCGGCATTCTCTGGGGTGCCCACTCCTCCCTGCTGAGGTGACAGCCCGCGGACAGCCACTGCCACCTCCCTCACAGGCCCAGCGAGAGGTGGCGATTACCCCCACGCTGGCCACGTCCACCCAGCACGGCCGGCCCAGGGGTGGCAGTGAGGGAGCGCCGTGGCGAAGCCCGTAGGAGACAGAGCTCCCGAAGGAGCTGCTTCCAGCACAGGTTGCATCAGCTGCGGGTTGACAGGAGGGTGTGGTGCCACAGATCATTTCTGCAAACTGATAATACTTGTTAGCTCAAAGGGGACCTTCAACCTGTGTGGGTAATAGCCCAGTTTGAGAGGAATGATACTGATTGTCTTGATACTTCTGAGTCTGGTTCTATTTAGCCACATGGATGCTGGCCTTCCCAGAGAAACCACCATCCAAGAAGGGGTGGGAGGGCATATGTTGGAGGGAGCCTCCTTCAGTGTAGTGTCACAGATTATGCTCCTCCCCTCTGACTAGTGATTCAGATTTTGTTGTTTCATAGGGTCAGTGTTGTGCTCCCTTTTCTCCATAATCTTAATTTCTGCTGAATTTTTTTTGTTGTATGACGTGGACTTCCTAGCTTAGAACAACCTATTGTGTTTTTTCCCCTATAAGATCAATGACTGTAGGCCTTTTCAGATCAAGTCAATTATTTTTCTGACTCCGTTATTATTGATCCAAATTTGATCTGTAAAACTTTCTGATACAGTTGTGGTTTTGTTTCTTCCCCGGAAATCACAGCAAAGAGATTTAGGTTAGATGCTGAAGAAAAATATCTAATGAAAAATGAGATAAAGCAGCAGAATTTACTATGTGGAAAATAACAGGTAATCTTCTTTATTGGAGACATTAAAAAGTGAGTTATGTTGATTGTTTTTAGAAGTAACTGGAGTAGCAGCGACCCTGCTGTGGTGTTATTTCCAAGTACTCTCGTACTGTTAGGATATGGTTGTTGTGCTGTAGTAATATAATAGCAGCCAACAGCTAATTTCTGTGTGTCTTTTTATAATTTAACACAATTATTGCAGCTCTGCTTCAGACCTGAAGAGGGGTTCACATGCCAGCAACTGACTGTGTTCTTTTTCTCATTTTATCAGCTGGTCTTATAAAAGCTAATTATTCTTCTTGTCTCTCTGATGAATGAGTTTCCCCCCACCCCTCGTTTCCCTGTACAAGTAGAGTGAAGCAGTTATTATGACATCTGCCTTTAACTCTGGCATGCTGTCAGCTGAGGAGCCTTGTGGTGACACTGCATTTTTGGTGCTCTTCTGAGTTCAGGCAGGATGGGAAGTATAGCTGCACAGAGCAGATTCCACTGTTCCTGCTGCCTCATCACTGCTTTTGCCCAGAGAGCTGCAGGTACCTTTTCAATGCTGAATGTCCCCTGCTGTCATGCGGGGTATGCAAGGGTGTGAGGGAGAGGAGAGATACTGAGCTTCGGTGAACAAGCCAGACAGGACCCTGTAGTCCTGGCCCTGCCCTAGTACCTCGGGGTGTTCCAAAAGGACATTAATGTATAAAGCTAAAATCTCAACAAGGAGGTTTGGTTTTATTTTTTCTCTTACCAGACAGGACATTCAGCTTCATGTTTTCAGCAGGAAGGGTTTTGTAACATGTAGTGAGAGGTTGGAGCTGTGTGTCAGCACAACTTTCGTACTCCTTCTTGTCCAATAAGTTATTTTTAAAAGAACCATGTTCCCACTTGCACTCCAAACAAGCTCTCTCTGAAATAAATGATTGGGTAGCCCTGGTGTCCATAATGATGATGATGATGATGACTAAATAGACCCTGGTGAACATCATGGTCTAGCTGTGGCCTAAGCAAGAGCAGATTCCTTGACCTCCATGGAATTATCTCAGTTAGAATAAAAGGAGATCAAATTTGTCTTTGTGGTCTAAGCAGTGGCATTTTGAACAGCTGAGCTGTCAGTAAGGGCTGTTGTGTCTTTGGTTTATTCTTGATATCTTAGAAAATATCTCATAAAATGTTTTACAACAAAACGCTCCATAAAAAGTGCTGCAGGCAGAGTAACTTGGTGTTTTCTATTTAAATTTGAGTCCAAAATGCATCAAGATGAATGAATCAATAGCTGGCTAGGTGGAAAGCTAGCTGAAGAGGCATGATCAGTTCCTTTGAGGTAATCATCAGAATTTTCCATGGGATTATCTTTCTTGACCTCTACATTTCAGTTGTATTGTTCCTTCTTTTATTCTTTTGTGCAAATTTTAAAAAGATACAAACAAAATCCCACCCAAACAAACAGAACTTCCCCCCCCCCCCAAAAAAAACCTACTCAAACATAAACCAGACAAAACCAAACCAAAAAATTACACAAAATAAACCCAAGCAAAATGGAATGAAAGGCCAGCCAGGATAGTTACTCCTGGAAGGCCATTAATTTTTAAGTTTTAATAAATCAGAGCTTGTAGCAGAAGGGAGTGAATATTATTTTGCTTATTTAAAACAAACATTAAAAAAACCCCAAGTATTTAAACCTTCTGAATCAGTCAGGGTTATTTCAAAGTTCACGCTGGGTAATTTTTGGCCTGGTGTAGGAAACTGACCTTTTTTTAAATTTTATAATCATTGTTCTCCTGAAACTACTTGAAGCAGCAGCATGCTGTGCTGCAAGCAAGTTCAGTCATTATCTTGAATATTCAATAGGCACCATATTCTGGTATGGTTATGTTACTGCATTTGATTCAACTTTTTTTTTTTTTGCTGCAGGGCTTGACAAAAGATAGTCTTATCTCTGAAGTATAGAGTTGTTTATAAGCGATGATAAGGAAAATCAAAATAGTGAATTGTTTTATTTCCTGCTTTACTATAAATTTAATGGCCAGAAGAGAGTCTGTCTACAAGGAATATTTTTACTACTTCTCAGGCCATTTTCTCACATTGGTGCCTGTTAGTGCAGACCTTGGGGTGCAGCTGGAGCCACATCCCTCTTGCCCAGAGGGAGTGCTGCCCAGATGCCGGTTTCGGTGTGCTTCTTGTTCCAGCCTGGCTGCAGGTTTGTTAGGAGACAAGGATTCAGGCAATCTACCTTTTATAGATTTTATAAATACATAGATCTGTTTTGCAGAGTGTTCCTGATACTCATCTTACAGATGCATCCTGGCAAATCTGGCTCTGTCACTTTTAAGGCTGGAGTATGCTGCTCTGGTGGCAGAGCACACCTGGTGTGCAAAGCCCAGCACCTCAGCTGAAAATGCTGTTGGAAATAGCTTGGGAATAAGGTGCAGGACTGTGAACTGGAGAGGCTGGGGCCACCCTGCATTCCTTTCTGCTGAGCCTGCCCTGGCTCAGTAACCTCTGGTACTAGAAAGGGGCAGGCAGCTGGGATGGCAGCATCAGAAACTGCTGCAGCCAGAGCTTGTCTGGCAGAATCCTGAGCAACTCATTTAACCTCAGCCTCCAAATCCAAATGAAAGCAATGGTGCTGACTTATTCAGAGGTGGTAGGAAAGGGAAAGTGGTGGAGAAGCTGCATCACTACTTGTTTTAAAATGCTCTGGGGTAGCCAAGAAGTCTTTTGGGCTTCAAGAAACACATCAGAGCCCTTGAAAGTGAACAGGCACTTAACAGGCCGCAGGTTTCAGTTCCACTCACGTGCGTTGCTCCCAGTACAGGGTAAAGCAGAAGTGCCCCTCTTTCTGCAGAAGAGCTTGCTCTCCTGGTAGTCTGGAATCACCAATGAAGCTGTTGTATCTAAGGAGATCTATGAAAATCCTCTCCTTAGCAAAACTTGGGTGTTCCTACGAGCTGTTCATTGTTTCAAGATGTCATTCCCTTGTGCCTGGAGAGGAAATGGAGGAGGGGAAGGAGTCAGCACAGATCCAAGGTGATGATAGGGTTTCCCAGGACGCTTCCGGATGATACCAGAGTGACAGGAGCTGTGGGGCCAATGCCCAGCACTGAGTCCCTGCCAGGGCCTCCTTGCAGCTGCTTTTACCCTCTCTGCTTTTGCTGCTTCTGCTGCTTTGAATGTTGCAGAGGCTTTTTTGGATTTGTGCCTTTCTAACTGCTGTACCTACTCTTCTCTTCCTTGTCCCTTCTAAACAATCCCTATATCCTGTCAAGTGCACTTCCTTTCTCCACTCTGACTGGCAGCTTTGTTCTTTCCAGATCTCCCTCTGGGTTTGTTTCCAGTGTCTTTTATGTCCACAATTCTGCAACTTCCCTCCTTAGCATTAGCTGGTTTATGCACCACCTGATCTTCCTTTCCCTAGTCTCTGCTCCAACTTGTTTCACACAGTCCTTTCTTACTCCTCCTCTGACTTAATCCACCCTCCCTCCATCCATTCCAAATCTGCACCTGAAAGGCCTACAGCCCATTCTCCCCCTTTCAGCAGTGGCCTCTGAACCTGACAGGCTTTGGTTGCTTTTACTCAGCTTTCTGGAGTGCTCTACCTAGAGAGTATTTACGGTCGACAGAAAACTGTGGAGCTTGGAGTTAACCTCCTACACCCCTAGCAGTACCACTGGGTAGAGAAATACTTATCTGTGCAGAGCAACATTTGGATGCTGGCTGCTGCTCCCAGGCATTTGTGGCAGCTATGAAGTGTCGCTGCCAGGAGGGTGCCAGTTACTCCTGTCTGCTGGCCAGGCTGTCCTGCTGGCACCTTCCCATCCCCAGCCCTGCCTGGAGCATCCATCCCCAGGGAACTCTATTCCCAGTACAAAGAAGAGGATCCGGCAGTGCTGGTGTACTTTGCTACTCCTTCAAAACTCACAAAGATGACTGAAGGAATGTGAAGCTCATGTATTTTTATGTGTTGCTCCCACAGGGCTCTGGTGTGATTAAAGCAGGTTTTGCAGGCGATCAAATACCGAAATACTGCTTTCCAAACTAGTAAGTATTCTGCTACTCCTGGTAAGTTCTTAGTACTCTGTACCAATTGTTTGATAAGTAGAGGGGAGGAATAGTCCAAGTTTGAAACTGGATAAATTACTTTTTTTCTGTCTGCTGCACACAACCGTCAGGGAGAGGAGATCTCTGCTATTAAGTACTCTGAGATTTTCGGGGAGGGAGGGACACACACCATAAAAGATGACATCACTTTGTCAGGCTAAACATTCAACCAAAGCTGTGGGATCCTTAAGGCTTGAGACATGAGGAGAAGGACCAGGAAAAAGACAAAGCTTTGATGAGAGGTGTGAAGACCTCTGCATTTCTTTGGTGTCTGATCTGATGTCTTTATTCCTTATAAGCTTCCTTGGGAGTTTTCTTTCCAGTTTTACTGGAAGGAAGACTGCTGGATCAGCAACTCTAAATAGTCACTGACTTATTTTCGACCAGATGGGCTTTTAATTAGTATATTTGCATTCTGAGCAATGTGCTCTATGTGAAGTGCAGTACAGGTCTATAAATGTCTATTCTGAGAAGCCTACTTGAGGTCAGGACATGGATCTGACCACATGGATCTGTCAGCTCAGACCAGTGCTCAGTCCAGCCATGTTCACCCCAGGCACTTCTGGAACAAAATAAGTCCTGAATCATCAGGGAAGAGTGTGGCCAGACTTAGCTGGCTCATGTCCTGCCAATTCAGAACGGTCTAGAATCTGTTTCCTTCACCTCTGATTCTGAGATTAGGTCTGAGCAAACCTGAGTCTGTCTGCCCCAGACTTGTGTGTTGCTGTAGAAAGTACTGTTTAGGACAGAGAGGAACACAAAGTAGTTAATCCTTGGGTACATCTGAGCTCTCTCTCTAGAAGCATTTATATTCTTGCCTCTGTTCTAGTGTGGGCAGACCAAAGCACACTCGTGTTATGGCTGGTGCTTTAGAAGGGGACATTTTCATTGGTCCGAAGGCAGAGGTAAGAAAATCTGTATACTGCACTTCTCCATATATCTCAGTATGCTGCTGTAAGGAGGGGCTGTAGCAGTTGTGCTTTGAAGGGCTGTGGTTCCTTGGTATCATCATACAGGTCAGAAGAGCAGAATAGATCATCGCTTTTAAGAGTGTCCAAGGTGGAGTGGGAAGCTTCTTTAAATTCTTGTGCCAACCTGATGACCACCAACCTTTTTTCCAGGTCTTTCTATCTCTCCCTATTTTTCTAGACTGTTTGCATGTTTACACCCCAGCTTCTTAACTGGGAACTTTAGATATGGACACTGTTTGGTTGCCTTTTTGTCTCCCTGGTGTGGGCAAGAAGCTTGCTTTCCACAGTCCTGCTTTTGTCAGCATGTAGTCTTATGATTTCACATTTCTTATCAGCCCTTTAAAGTACATTCCCCAATACCACCCCGTTAGGTTTTATGTCATGACTGAGCTGGTAGAATACCATTTGATAGGTATGTTGGCTCGAAAAGTGTTAGGATGAAATGTGCCCTGCAAATGCCAGGCTTTCCTACTTGGTATGAAAAAGCCTTGTTTAATCTCATGAATACTTCTCTGGGAGAAGTGCTTGTCACTGACTTTCAGTTTTTGCCCTATATGCTAGAGATAAGTGTCTTTTACTGGGATCAAAATGAAGCCAGTCTTACATGGTGCTCAGAAATGTTTGAGTCTCTGACAGGTATGCTCTACTGCCCTTTCTGTTTGCTCAGGAGCACAGAGGCCTCCTCTCGATCCGATACCCAATGGAGCATGGCATAGTGAAGGACTGGAATGACATGGAACGTATTTGGCAGTATGTGTATTCAAAAGACCAGCTTCAGACGTTCTCAGAGGAGGTGAGGTCCCTCGTTCTGTAATGCCACAGGCATCTTTCAATATGCATAACACTAGGATTCTTGGAACTCCAGGACTGATTTGGGACTTTGTTCTGCTTTCTAAGTGTGTCTGTTGTTAAATTAGGCTCCTTCACCTCTCCAGAGATCTGCACAAGAAGTGTCCAAGCTGAATTCCTTGTCAGATCTAATGTTCTGGCCTAACTGAAAATCTGACTTTCGGTGTTTGTTATTCACACTCCCTAATGATTCTGCTCTAGGCCAAGTGCTTCTAACTCTTCCTGTCCTGCCTGTTCGTCAGGCGTATCCACACAGCGGTGATGTGATTTGAAGGGAAGAAGGAGAAAACCACAAGCCTGTGGTCTGAAAGGAGCTGACCAAAAAATTAACTGAAAGCAACAGGTTGTAGAAGTGGAGTAGGAATATTTCTGCCTGCCTGTGCCAAGACTATATGCCATCATCCTCTCTTAGGGTCTGTGTATTTCGGCTAATCTGACTGATTCTGGCACTGAGAGTCATCTTGTTCATCTTCATGGAGCATGGTCAGTCACAGATTTCCTACCACCTCTTTATAACTAGGCCAGAACCCTACTGGTCTTCCAGCTTAGTAGAGGTTATTCAGAGTCTAGTACAGCTCAGTAGCTGAAATGTCTCCCTTCTACCTGTCCTCTTGCACCAGTGGTTCCTAAAGTTAAGAAATAAGGAGAAATTTTCAGGAACACACATCTAGCTGCCTCCGGGTCATTGTGGCACAGATTCTTCTTTTCTTTACCAGCATCCTGTGCTGCTGACAGAAGCACCCCTAAACCCACGCAAGAACAGAGAGCGTGCTGCTGAGGTGTTTTTTGAGACCTTCAATGTGCCAGCACTGTTCATCTCCATGCAAGCTGTGCTTAGCCTGTAAGTGTCTTTTGTCTTTGATTTGTGCTTCTGAAATGCTGCTGTGAAATCTGTTTTTTCACAAGCAAACAAAAACCCTCACGTAAGACCACACTGATATCTGACTTATGCCTCTTTGAAGCAAGACCTGAAATGGAATTTTAATTGCTGCAATAAAGAGTTTAACTGGAGTTTACATGATGAGGACGGGGTTTGGGGGTTTTTCTAGCCTCTTCATGTGAAATCTCTGCTCCTGGGGCTGAGCCTAGATGGGCTGCATGCTTGGGATCCCTTTGAATTGCTCATTCTGACTGGGTTGTTTGCCCCTTTGCTAGCTACGCAACCGGGAGGACCACAGGAGTGGTGCTGGACTCCGGGGATGGCGTCACGCACGCGGTTCCCATCTACGAAGGCTTTGCCATGCCGCACTCCATCATGCGCATTGACATCGCCGGCCGCGACGTCTCGCGCTTCCTGCGCCTCTACCTCCGGAAGGAGGGCTACGACTTCCACACAACCTCTGAGTTTGAGATTGTCAAGACCATCAAGGAGGTAGTGCACAGTCTCCTGTGTTTATCTAAGAAGGAGTTTCTGTCCAAGGAAATCTGTGACTTGTGAAATCTAGCGGGAGATGCCAGCCTGCCTTGCTCTGCATCTCATTCCTTTATCTGCCTGATGGGTATTAGGGCCATGAGGATGATTAAAGGACTGGAGCATCTCTCATATCACAGAATCACAGAATGTTAGGGGTTGGAAGGGACCTCAGTAGATCATCTAGTCCAATCTCCCTGCCAGAGCAGGATCACCTAGATCAGGTCACACAGGAACATACCCAGGTTGGGTTTTGAATGGCTTGAGAGAATGAGACCCCACAACCTCTCTGGGCAGCTTGTTAAAGTGTTTTGTCACCCTCACTGTGAGAAAATTTCTCCTTTTGTTTACATGGAACTTCCTGTGTTCCAGCTTGCACCCATTGCCCCTTGTCCTATCATTGGACATCACTGAGAAGAGCCTGGCTCCATCCTCCTGACACTCACCATTTACATATTTATAAATGTTCATGAGTTCCCCATCAGTCTCCTCCAAGCTGAAGAGCCCCAGCTCCCTCAGCCTTTCCTCAACAGGGAGATGTTCCACTTCTTTGGTGGTTCAGAATCTGGTTTGCATTTATCTGTGCTGTGGTTTCTCAGGTTCTGATGATACCTTCCACTAGTTGTTATTTAACCTGCAAGGCAAGGGTCTGTAAAATCTGTGGCAGTTAGGGATCACAAGTGGGTTATTGTAAATTGCTTCCCTCCTCTCCCCATAAAAGAATTTGCTCACAGCGTTCACATCTCCAAAACCTTCTCTTCATAGGGTCTGCAGTTTTTAGTGAGCTTAGAGCTGTGCGGCAGCTTGGAAAAGCATGATCCCCAGCAAAGCAGTTGCCTTGGCTTCTGTCATGTGCTGAGAGAGAAGAGCGACGGAACAACAGCTGTCAGAGCTGGTGACTGCTACCAGCAGCTTTGTGGCATCACTGTGCTCACGCAGATGGGCTGTGTGTGGCTTGGAGCTGCCTGCTCCGCCTTGGCTCAATCCTCAGATCAGTACTGGCTGTGATCACTGTGTGCTGCTGCCTGGCAGTGGTTGATGTGCTGCAGGCCCCCGTCAGAAGCTGATAACTCTGGGCTGAGTCAGCAGCCTGTGCCAGGAATTGAGAGCCTCAATGAGCTATTCTTAAGCCTCTGATCTACCAGCAAAGGACCATAATGGAAATAGTTTGGTGGTTCTGCATGTCTATAGCTCAGTGTGACTGTGCTGAGGGAGCAGTGTCTTTGTGTGACAGTACAGCTATTCTGCCTGTTGACCAGAGCAGGAGACTTCACAGAGTTGTGGGGTTTTAACCTGGTGGCTGCTCTCTGTTCTAAAGGGCTGATTGCTGAATGAGAGAAAGAGCTGACATGCAGAAATTACAGTATCTGTGGACCAGAAGATCTAGTGATCAGAGTCTTGCTGGAGAACTCTGCTCTTCAGCAGAAGCCTGTTTTGTAGCAACCAGTTGCAGTGCAATTGCAGTGGCTTATGGGACAGAGCAGGAGACTTGTCACAAATGGCCAAGGTTCCCTTTGCATCTTAAGTTTTACCAAGAGTTCCCTGCTCAACCATGCAGGTCTCCTAACTCTCTTACTAGATTTCCTGCTCTTTGGGA